>CAUJRU010001559.1:0-137633 GCA_963277665.1 Viscum album | reverse complement strand
AAAGGTCTTGGTAAGAATATATACCTCTTCCTTGGATAATCTTCTTTTAAAAACACCTTACACATTATTGAGTTGATCATTTTGGAATACCAAAATATCAAGTATGTGGATAAATTTAATGGGGGATATTTTTTAGGTATTTTTAAGAATGTGTTTTCAATGTGTATAAAGAATATTTTAGAGGATAGGTCCTTTTATACATGATAGGAGTTATATTATTGTAAATAATATTAACTTTAAAAAATTATAAATTTATTTCTCAATGTCAAGTGGAACCATGTGGAAAAAATTTAGAATGTAGGATAAGAAAGGGTCTAAATAAAACCATAAAATTATATATAATTTTTTAAATATATTTTAATCCTTAAACTATAGTGTAACCTCCAATTTAATAACATTTTAACCCTTACTTTAGTGACTAACTTTTACTACAGTAAATTAATTTATGAATAAAAATGAAATGTACCAAATCACATAACTTAAATATTCTGATCCCAAATATGGAATCTATTTTAAATTATTCAATTTATATAGGTTGTAAAAATTACCTTTAATATAAGTACATGTAATGCAATGAATAATAGTTTTTAGAAAAATTACTTTTTTAGAATGAAAATTAATTTACACCAAAATATTTCCTATAATTGATTCATTTAATTTTTTTGGTTTATAAATAAAAAAGGATAGTCATAAGCATTTAAAACAAATCCATTAATAAAAGATACCTTTTTAATTCTTAATAAAAGGAAATGTTATATTATTTGAGAACATGGTTTATCCCACAATTCACTTAAAAATCACCCCTTTCAAAATAATACCAAAAATTCAACTTAAGCTTATTCTGACATGTTTTTTTTTAAAAAATTAAGTCCATTTAATCAAATAAATTTTTTATAATTTATAAATTTAACTTTAAAATAAAAAAATTTAATTCATGGAAAGTAATTCAATAAGAAAAAATATTTTTTTTGCGATTAAAAAATTAATTAAAATTATAATAGTGAAGATTGAATTTAAAAAATCAAATAAAAAATAATATAAAGACATAAAATTGATTTATTATTAAAAATACATGGGTTTTCACATTATTACCTCTTTAAATTTATTAAAAACTCATAATTTTATCCTTTACTAGAGGATATTTTATTCTCACATCCTTTTCAGATTAACATGTGGCTTCTTCAATCTTATGGTTCCTCCTTAAAAACTTTTTCAGGTGAGTTGCATTATTCCGAAAAACATACTCACTATGATTAAGATTATGAATATAATTATTCTCATAAAAAATTTTATCCTCTAACTTAACTACTTCAGTTCTCAAAACATGAGATGCATCAGGTATGTACATCCTTAATAATGATACATTAAACACATAATATACCTGATATAAACTTGTAGGTAAGGATAATCGATATGAAAATGATCCCACTATATACAAAATTTCATATGGACCAATAAAACATAGAATTAATTTTCTATTTATTCAAAAATTTATTACACATTTCCATATATATATATATATTAAAAAAACATGATATTATACTTAAAATGAAATATATTTCTTCTAGTTATCTTTATAACTCATGTACCCATTATGAGTTATTCCCATATAGTTCTTCATCATTTTTACCTTTTCAACAATCTCCTATAACAATTTAGGTCACAATAAATTTAACCCTCTAACTTATACCCAATATTCTGGTGCTTGACACTGCTTTCTATATAATTATACAAATGGTTCCCTCAGTATACTATAGTGAAAAATGTTATTATAATAAAATTAAAATAATAAAATATACTAATCACAACTTACCTGATAATCTAATGAGAAATCTCTGTTCATATCCACTAAATTTTGAATTTTCCTCACATATTTTCCATAAAATTGAAGGTGAAATAATGTACTGAAATGTAACTCAGTACCTAATAGATTATGAATTCATTTCCAAAAATTGAATGTAAACCTAGGATTATAATAACATTTAATAGAGAGAGGAACTCTATATATTTGGACCATCTCTTTAAGATAGAGTCTATAAGGAACCAACATTAAAACATTACATAATCATTAATTTTAGTCAAGATCTTACTTTATTTCACATTGAGGATCTTTTCAGGTTTAGGTTTTTATAATATTAGGAGATAATACATACATAATATACCCCATTCATACAAAGAGGATACTACTAAAACAGTATCCATTTTTTTAAAATATAAAACATTAAAAATAAAACATGATTTCTTTAAAAAATATTCATGTCAATTATAATTACTTCCTTATTTATCTTACCCATCCTTATAACTTGTGAAAACATTTTAAAATCTTAGGATGAGTACAAAAATCACAGTAAGGGATATAAAGAAGGAAATCTTTAATCAAGTGATAACATAAAAACCATAAACTCATTTCATAAAAACTCATTAGGATGCATAGAAACATCATGAAGTTAACTAAGGGCATATTTACCATATCAATATTACATCCAACCTTACAAATGGAGTAATCTTTTGGTCTACTTCCATCTTTGGAGTACCCAATACATTGGAGAGCTATAATGGGGCTCACCGATCATATCTTGAGCTATAATGGGATCAACCCAACATATATTGAGCTATAATGAAGATAAAACCATAATATATTGATCTATAATGGTATAAAACCGAAATAAACAATTTTAAACTAACATATCATGAAATAAAACACTTGACCACTCATTTAAACCCTTGATCAAATCATATTTATATTTCAAAATACCATTTTTTCATAAAAAAATCACTTTTAAAATATTAAAACTGTGCACATAATAATGAAATTATATTATTAAAAAATGACTATAAAACATATAAAAGAAAAATTATATTAATAAAATATCTTAAAAACATAAGAAAATGATCATGATATTAAAAAAAGAATGATCTTTTTGAATTTCATAAAAGTGACATTTAAAAGAATTTTAAAAGTCCCTTAAAAATACCATATCATTGAAATGAGAATTTATAAAATGAAATAAATATGTATATTAAATATAAGTACAAATAATAAAAGATAATATAATCAAATTTAACTTCAAAAATAATCTTATCATGACAAAAACATTGAAGTAGAAGGTTAACTCAAAGAATGGAAATTGGGTTAAGAATTCCCTTACCATGGGTTTGTATTACTTTAAACATGTCCAAAACTACTATATAATGGTTAAAAAGTTTTATTATTATATTAAAGAACTATATTAACATTGATAATACATTATATTATATTTTTTATAACATCTTTACACCCATTTATTAATAATATTTTGTTATTTTCATTGTTTCAAGTGGGTTCTTACATGGTTTCCAATGCCACTTCATTATGGAATTTCTTGTTGAAAGGAAGAGAAACTCCAGAAGTGAAATGAAATAGTATTTAAATGTTTACAGAAATTTAAATTATACCTTATATCATTTTTTTTATATATGAGGATGATTCATTAGATAAAACATTAATGATATTCGTTTAAATCATTTTGGCAGTTCTTTGATCATCATGTTCTAGTTTCTTTATATAATTCAATATTATGAATATATATTAATTATATAAAATAAAAATGGTTATATAATACTATTTAAAATACTTTTAAACCATTAAAATTTATTTACGACCATCCATGAAGTAAGTAATGAAAATTTAAGACACAAGTCGGTAAATTGACACATCACGGACGATGTTTTTATTTTTAAAATAAAAGGGAGAGGAGAAGAAGTATGTTGATAAATTTTTACATAAACATGAAAAAATTATATTACATATAAGATAATATAGTTTTTATTCCTATTGGATAATTGAAGGTGAAGAGAGTATAATAAAATAAAAATAATTGAAAAGAAAATAAAAGAAAAAAGAAAGAGGATTTTTACCTCTTGAATTATCTTACTTGAGAACCTCCTTAATCCCTTGGTTTTGGCCTTTTGGTGAGACCAGTAGGTCTTAATCATGGGGAAGAGACTTGGGAAGAATATTGGGTAGATATTGGAAAAGGATAAAATCTTGATAGGTGTAAGGAGAAGAAGGGGTGATGGGTGGTATTTATAGTGGAGGAGATGAAGGGTTTCCCATTATTTTAATCATTATTTTATTATTTTGATCAAGATAAGAAATAGTATTGGTTATTGTGACAAAAAATAGTAATTAGTTTATATGAGTTCAAAACAAGGGTTCTTACCTCAACATAACATCATCCATGACTCAATAATTCATGTATTTAGCTTATTTCGCAAATTATCATATTTCACAATTCATTAAAAATTCAAGCATTTTAGAAAAAACACCAAAATCACCCTAAAATTTTTTAAGCATAGAATTAAAAAATGAACTCATTTTTTTTGAAAATATTTTTCTAAGTATGAGAAATTTAAATTTTAATTAAAATCATAATTTATTCAAAAAAACCAGTTTTAAAACTATACTTGATTTTACAACACTTTGAAAAATTAATTAAGGCCTCATAAATTTTTCTTGTAATCATAAGATAATAAATATTAATTAATGAATCTATTTTATGAAAATATATTTACTTTTAAATCACTATATTAATTATAAAACTGTAAATAAATATTTATGTTTTACAAAAAAATAAACACTTAATCTATCATTTTCAAAACATTTATTTACCCATTACAAGATATAAATATATAATATTTTTACGTATAAGATACATAAATTACATTTATACTTTATTGTGTGTGGTTACTATTATATTGGATAATTTACATTTCATACGGGTCATATTACTATTCCTAATGTCAAGTTACCATTTCATCAGAAAAAATTTCTTAAAATACCACTTATTTAATTATACATTTATAATGAATTTAATTATTTAATTTCAAAAATAAAATAATTCATTTTATATATATCTGGGTTGTTACATTCTCCCCACCTTCAAGAAATTACATCCTCTAAATTTTAATCACTTATCAAACAAATGAGGATACCTTTCCCTCATAAAATTTTCATATTCCCATGTTGCTTCTTCAACCATGCGGTTTCTCCACAAAACCT
Source organism: Viscum album (assembly GCA_963277665.1). Taxonomy (NCBI): domain Eukaryota; kingdom Viridiplantae; phylum Streptophyta; class Magnoliopsida; order Santalales; family Viscaceae; genus Viscum; species Viscum album. The sequence goes on along the minus strand of CAUJRU010001559.1, from coordinate 132,592 downwards.
TGACCTGGTGAATTATTTTATTCCACAATACTTTCTCCCTGTGATTAAGAATATGAATAGTTTTTTCATTATAAGAAAGGTTCTATTCTAGATGAACTACTTTTGAGATCAAAACATGACATGAACATGGCACATACTTTCTCAACATTGAAATATGAAAAACATTGTGTACCTAATATAAACTCAGAGGCAAAGCTACTTAGTAGGAAACTCATCCAACTTTATCCAGGATTTCAAAAGGTTTGATGAATCATAGACTTATATTTCCTTTATTTCTAAAATGAAAAACACTTTTCCAAGGAGATATTTTAATAAAATCATGATTACCTACCTCAAATAAAAGGTATTTCCTCCTATCATCGGCATAACTTTTCTGTTATCTCTGAGATTTCCTCATATGCTGCTAGATCAAATTCACATTCTCAGCCAATTACTATACTAATTAAGGTCCCATCAATTTCCTTTTCTTGACTTCATCCCAAAATTATGGAGTTTGAAACCATTTCCCATATAATTCCTCAAAAGGTACCATTTGTATATTGGAATGAAAACTGTTTTATAAGAAAAATCAACTAAAGAAAGATGTTGATCCAAAATTCCTCTGTAATCCATTGAACAAGATCAAATCATATCCTCCAAGTTCTGAATTTTTCACTCACTATTTCCATCAGATTTACGATGAATAGTAGTGTTGTAATGTAATTTAGTTCCCAATGACTTCTAAAGGCATTTATGAAAGTTATAAGTGAAACTATGATCTCGGTCAAATATAATGGATAGAGGAAATACATGAAATATGAAAATCTATTTGAGGTACAATAAATAAATCTGATCCAAATACATAATATCTTTCATAGGAAGGGAATGTTAAGATTTAGTCATTCAGTCAAAAATAACCCAAATCACATTGTTACCTCGAGAATTATTTGGTAGTCCCACCATAAAGTCCATGGATATAGTTTCCCATTTACACCTTGGCACTAGAAAAGGATGAAGCATTCCCTTTGGTAATTATCAATATGCTTTAACCTATTGACAAGTGGAACATTTCATTGTAAAATAATCAATATCTCTTTTTATTCCATCCCACCAGTAATGCTCTCGAAGGTCTCTATACATCTTTGTGCTGCCCAGATGAACTGAAAATAGAGAGCTATGAGCTTCAAAAAACAATTCTTTCTTCAACTGATAATCATAAGAAACACATATTATCTTCCCAAAACTCAAAACACAATCTTTATGAATTTTAAAATTAGTAAAATTACCCTTTTGAACCAATTATACCTTTTTCTGAAACTCATAGTCTTCCTTTCAAAAATTCTTTATTCTGTCTGACAGAGCTGACTCCACTAACACCTAATACAAAACAGAGTAATTTCCTACACCAACAACTTCCAAACCAATATTCATCAAATCATTAACCAAGGGGTCATGTTTCATACATAACATAGTTAATTTAGTATTACATTTACCACTCAAATCATCAAACACTTTTCTTTTCTAGGATGATAATGAATCATGCAATTATAATCCTTGATTAGTTTCGGCCATCTTCTCTATCTCATGTTCAATTCTTTCTATGTAAATATGTACCTCAAAATTTTATGGTCAGTATATATTTCACATTTTACTCTATACAAATTATTCCTCCAAATTTTTAATGGAAAAACAACAATATCTAATTCCAAATCATGTGTAGGGTAATTTAACTCATGAGGTTTTAACTGACATAAAGCATAATAAATTACATGATCATTAGGTATTAGGAAACAAATAAGTCCCTTTAATTAAGCATCAGTATAGATGAAAAATTCACTATTTCTGGAAGGCATGACCCAAACTAAAGCATTCACTAATATTCTTTTCAATTCCTAAAATCAACCATCACATTCTTTTGTCCAAATAAACTTAACACCTTTTTGAGTTAACTTAGTTAGTGAGATAGATAAATATGAAATTTTTTCAAAAAAATTATAGTAATAGCTTACCAAACCAAGGAAAATATAATTATAAGTTATATTTGTGGGTCTTGGCCATTCTTAAAGAAATGTTTTTTAGCAGGATCAAAAGTTATGCAATATTTAGAAACAATGTGACCAAGAAAATAATTTTTTTGCAACCAAAATTCATACTTTATTAATTTTCCATATAGTTTCTTTTTTTAAAGGTTTGAAAAAACCCTTATATATATTTCATTATCCTCTTTACTTTTACAATATACTAAAATGTCATCAATAAACACAACCAAAAAATTATCCAAGAAGTCATGGAATATTCTATTCCTGAGATCCATGAATACAATTGATGCATGAGTTAACCCAAACATCATAAATACAAATTCATAATTTCCATATCTAATATAAAATGTAGTATTTAGAATGAATGATTATTTTACTTTCAACTATTGGTATGATAAACTTAGGTCAACCTTAGAAAATTATTGTGCTCCTTAGAGCTAATCAAACAAATCATTGATATGAGGAAAAGGATACTTATTATTAATAGTGACTTTATTCAAGGATCTATAATAAATGAAAAGTCTCATTTAACCATATTTATTTTTAACAAAAATGATAGGATCACCCCAAGGCGAAGTGCTAGATCGGATTAAGCCTTTATCTAATAATTTTTGCAATTGATTTTTCAAATCTAAATGTTCTATTTGATCCATCTGATAAAGTGGTCTAAAAATTGGATTATCATTAGGAAATAAGTCAATTGTAAACTCAACCTCTCTATCAGGAACAACATCGAGAAGATAATTTGGAAAAGCATCAAGATACTCATTTACCACTAGCATATCATTAATATGAATAGTTCCTTTATTTTCAAAAATATATTCAAGATAACTTCCATTTCCATATTTTAACAGTTTCTTGGCTTCCTGATATTTTATCAATGGTATGGGTTCATTCTTGTACACAAATTAAAACTCTTTCTATGAAAAATTTATTTATCTCTACAATCAATCTTATCATAATAAATGGAAAGAAATTACATTCCTAGAATAACATCAAACTCTAATAGAGGAAAAACCACAAGGGTTTTAGGTAAAATCTTTACACAGAAAAAGATAGGTAGATTATTGTAATTTATTTTTGCCTCAATATTTCATCTAGGTGTTTTTACCATGAGTTTTGGATTCATTTCTTGAGGTGTAATTTCCAATTTAGTAGAAAATTTCTCATAAATAAAGGAATCTGTAGACCCTGAATCAAATAAAACATTGTCATATTTGGTAAAAACAAGAAATTTACTTAATACCACTTCTTTTAATAGATCAACATCTACTGAAGTAGTTTTAAAAGATTTTTCCACACCCATCTATTTCCAATATTGTTGATTTCTTGCCTGAGTGACTATATTTTGACACACATTATCAAAATGACCTAACTATTTACAGTTAAAGCATCTTACCATCGGATTGTCGTCATTCTTCAGATGATTTTCCATACAATCATGAGCCATGTGTCCAAACTTTCCACATTGATAGAACTTCCTAGAATTTACAAGTCATTCTCCAAGATTCTTTTTACCACACTTTTCATAAGAAGGGAATTTGATTTTCTTACCTCCAAATTTATTTGATGAATTCTTCCCCAAATCATTTAAAACCAAAAGCTTCTTATTTCTGTCATCATGAGGAAAATATGTGTTAGAAAACTCAATTTCAACCTTTTCAACAGAACAAACAACTTTCTCATATCTTTTAAATTATCATGCAGAAAAAGGTCTTTATAAAATTGGTTTCAATCTTGATTAAAACTAATTAATTTTTCTATCAATGTCCCGAGTAAAATATGGCACATACCTGGACAATATTATGAATTTTTATTCATATGTATCTATAAAATATTCATCTTTTTTATTCAATTATAGAAATTATTTTTCCATTCAGAGTCAAACAACCTTTGGTAAATATTTCTCAAGGAAAATATCCTTGAATATTTCCCATTCCATGGAATCAAGATCTTCTTTCTCTATGGTATTCTTAACCAAATAACACCATCGATAAGATTCACCTTCAAAATGATAAATGTAAAGGGTTACCTTTTGATGTTACGAACATCCCATGACATCAAATATCTTTTCTAGATCATTGATCCATCCTTTGACTACCACTGGGTTAGATGATCCACTGAATGATGGGGGATGTTGCTTCATGAAATGATCCATAAAATAAATGTTCCTACATGGTAGATCAAGTTCTTATCTATCATGAACACCACCACAATTTATAACCTGATTCAATTGATCCATTACTATAAAAAATTACTTGATTCCAATTACCACCATTCCGGGATGCAGATTCAGACAAATATCAGCCACTATGTGCCTTCCTACTTTAGCTTCCCTGTTCCTTCTGTGGAAAACCATATTGTGCAGAAATATCTTAGTCGAAGAAACATAGTAATGTTCAAATGATATATAATTTTAAATTTACCATGAAAGTAAAAATAATTTATGGTATTATATTAACATTATCTTAACACCTAATGTTATCTAAACCATCCTATGATAATAACTATAATGACTTAGCCTTGAAACATTACATAATCTTGAATTTTATTGAATATATTACTTTATTTCAATTTGAGGATATTTTCAGGTTTATATTTTTAAAATATTAGGACATAATACATATATAACATAGCACATTCATAGAAAGATGATACTACTAAAACAATATCCATTTTTTTCAAAATATAAAACATAAAAAATAAAACATGATTTCTTTGAAAAATATTCATAACATTCATTATGAATTTTTTATTTCTCTTACCCATCCTTATAACCTATGAAAACATTTTAAAATATTTGGATGAGCACAAAAATATCAATAATGGATATAAATAAAGAAATAGTTAATCAAGTGATAACATAAAACCCATTAAAACCCATTTCATAAAAACTCATTAGAATGCATAAAAACATCATGAAGTTTCTTTGTGACATATTTACCATATCACTCTTATATTTAACCTTAAAAATGGAATAAAATTTCAGTATAATTCTATCTCCAGAGTACCCAATTCATTGGAGAGATATAATGGGGCTCACCCATCATATCTTAAGAAATAATAGAATCAATCCAACGTATCTTGAGCTATAATGGGATCAACCCAACATATCTTAAGATATAATGGGGATAAAACTTTCATATATTGAGATATAATGAGATAAAATGAATATAAAAAATTTAAAAGGAACATATCATGAAATAAATTACTTGATAACTCATTTAAACCCTTGAGAAAAACACATTCATATTTCAAAATACCATTATTTTGGAAAAAAATCACTTTTAAAATATAAAAATGGTCCACATAATAATGAAATAATATTCTCAAAAAATTACTATAAAATATATAAAGGAAACATTATTTTAATAAACAATATTGAAAACAAAATAAAATTCCCATGATATTAAAAAAAGAACAATCTTTTTGAATTTCATAAAAGAGACATTTAAAAGTATTTTAAAAGGAAAGTCCCTTAAAAATACCATGTCATTGAAATGAGAATTGATAAAATTAAATAAATATGTATATTAACTATAAATACACATAATAAAACATAATATAATCAAATGTAACTTCACAAATAATCTTAACATGAAAAATCATTGAAGTAGAAGGTTATCCCAAAGAATGAAAATTGGGTTAAGAATTCCCTAACCTTGGGTTTTTATTACTTTAAACGTGTCCAAACCTCATGTATAATGATTAAAATAGTGTTATTAATATATTAAATAACCTTATTCATATTTATACAACATTATATGATCTTTTTATAACAGATTTACACCCATTTATTAATTATATTTTGTTATTTCCATTGTTTTGGGTGCATTATTTACATGGTTTCCAAGGCCACTTCGTTATGGAATTTCTTATAAAAAGGAATAGAAACTACATAAGTGGAATGAAATGGTATTTAAATGTTTCAAGAACTTTAAATTATACCATTTTTTCAGATATGAGTATGATTCATTCGATAAAACATTAATGATATTTGTTTAAATCATTTTTGTGGTTCTTTAATCGTTACGAAGTAGTTTCATTATATAATTCAATATTATAAATATATATTAATTACATAAAATTAAAGTGGTTATATAATACAATTTAAAACCTATTTAAACCCTTAAAATGGTTTTATGACCATCCATGATATAATTAATTAAAACTGAAAACACATCATCCACGATGTAGGTAAATCGACACATCATAGATGATGTTTTTATTTTTACAATAAAAGGGAGAGGAGGAGAAGTATGATGATGAATTTTTACATAAACAAGACAAAATTATAGTATATATAAGATACTATAGTTTTTATTCCTCTTGGATAAGTGGATGTGAATATATTATAAGAAAATAAAAATAATTGAAAATAAAATAAAAGAAAAAAGAAAGGGGATTTTTACCTCTTAAATTCTCTTCCTTGAGAACCTCCTTAAGGCCCTTGGTTTTGGCCTTTTGGTGATACAAGAAGGTCTTGCACATGGGGAAGAGGCCTGTGAATAATATTTTATAGATATTTTACAAGGATCAGATCTTGAGATGTGTGAGTAGAATAGGGGGTGAGGGGTGGTATTTATAGTGGAGGAGAGGAGGATTTTCCATTATTTTAATCATTATTTTATTATTTTACTCAAGACAAGAAATAGTGTTGGTTATTGTAACCAAAAATAGTAATTAGTTCATGTGAGTTCTAACCAAGGGTTATTACCTCAGAATAATATCATCCATGGCTCAATAATTCATGTATTTAGCTTATTTCGTAAATTATCGTATTTCACTATTCACTAAAAATTCAAGTATTTCAGAGAAATCTAAAAAATTAAACGTAATAATTTTTCAACATGTATAATTAAAAAATGAACTTCATTTTTTGAAAATAATATTCTAAAATTATAAATTTAAAATTTATTTAAAATCATAATTTATTAAATAAATACCAGTTTTAAAACTATAACCGATTTTACAACACATTGAAAAATTAATCAAGGTCTCATAAAATTATCTTATAATCATATGAAATTAAAATATTAATTCATGAATATATTTTATGAAAATATATTTTATTTTAAATCATTATATAAATTATAAAATTATAAATAAATATTTATATTTTACAAAAAGACCAACACTTATATATCATTTTCAAGACATTTATTTACTCATTCCAAGATATAAATATATCGTATTTTCACATATAATATACATAAATTATATTTATACTTTCATGGGTGTGGTTACTATTCTATTGGCCAATTTACTATTCATAATGGTCATATTACTATTCCTAAGTTCAAGTTACTATTTCATCAGAAAAGATTCCGTAAAATACCATTTATTTTATTATACATTTATAATGAATTTAACTATTTAATTTCAAAAAGAAAACAATTTATTTTATAAGTACCTAGGTTGTTACATATTCTAGTAAGATGATCCAAAGGCATATTATCTTGAATTATAAGAAAATATAATTATTTAGTCAAATGATAAATAATAAAAAAAATACTATTGTTACCTAGAGATATATTTGGTAATATAACCACTAAATCCATGGATATATTCTCCCATTTCCCTCAAGGTAACGGGAAAGGATGAAACAACCCCTTTAGTAGTTTTAAATCAATTTTATCCTTTTTAAATGTAATAAATTTCTGGGTAAAATCATAAATATCTTTCTTCATACCTTTTTCCCAATAATATTTTAAAAAGTGTATATATATATTAGTGTTACCAAGATGAACAAAATATACAGAGTTGTGAACATAATTATATAGTTTACTCAGTATATCATGATAATATCATTATTTCAATCACCATTACAATGGAATAACATACCTAGTTAATTACAACTCCTTGATAGGAGTATCTTATGTTTATATAGCTCTATAATCATTACAACTTCATAGGAGTAACTTAAATCTAGTTAAATATTTCCACTTCATTGGAGCAAGTTATAAATAGTTGACTTTGTACACATTACCCAATGAATTGGAGGGATATATTAGACCCACCTATCCTAATTTATAATTTTCCAAGAACCATAAATTGAATAAATCACATATTTTATTTAAAATTAATCATAAAAATCATAATAATATACCTTTTAAATCATACATGTAAACAATTTTAGTTATTATTAAAAAATAAGGAGAAATACACTTTTCTTTTTATAACTCTTAAAATGAAAAATTTCTAGAATAATGGGTATATAATTATATTTGAGAAAACATGGAAAATTTTATATTAATATTTAAAAATAATAATTTGTATAGAAGTGGTAAAATATTATCATTTGGTAAATGTTAAAAAATATTCTTTTAGAACTTTTGTAAGGAAATTAAAAAATGACTAGTATGAAAAATGTTAAAAGATTCTATTTTAACTATGTTAAAAAGGTTGAAGATAGTTTAAAATGATCTAAATAATAAATTTTGAGTATAAAATGAACATTATTTAAACATTTTAGAGACCAATTATATAGAGGAAAAATAGTTTAGTAAAAAACATTAATATATTTAAACCAAGGTTTTAATGAAAAATCTCTCACATTGAGTCTTGACATGCCATATAAATTCTCTAAACTCTTGAGTAAAAAAATATATTATAAATTTAATTTATTTATATTTTTTCCCATATTAATTCCATTTTTATTATTAATTTTATTTCAATTATTTACATATTTTATTTATTTACTAAATTTGTTTAGTTCATGTAGGTCGTTTGATCCAAAACAGTTTTATTGTGTTGAAAAAGATCAAAAAGGGTCATAAAATGGTTCCAAAATATTTATATAAACATAAAAAGGTCCTAAAAATTATATTTACTGATTAAATAAACATTTACAGAAATCCATATATGGTAGTGATGAAAAATGAAACATGCCATTCATGGATGCAGTAGTCTACACGTACAAAAGAGTAATGTTTCCATTTTCTAATAGATGAGAGAGAAATAAAGTAGATAATATTTTATTTTTTAAAAATTTATTTATGTAATAAATATAATAATTATTCATTTAATCTTTCATTATAACCATCCATGTGAGTTTGTGATGAATAACTAAACACGTCATCCATGGAGGAGGTAGTTCAGACATACACAAGGACAACGTTTTCATTTTTCTATAGAAGGAATGAAAAGTGGCAATGGTTTCTCTATAAATTTAATAAAATTTTATTAAATTAATGATAATTATATAATTATTTTATGATGTTTATAATATATTTGGATAAGGTTTAATAAGAAATAAACTTAAAATAGCTTGGTTAAAATATATAGTTCTTCCTTGGATAATCTATATTGAAAAAACCTTAAGACATCTTGGATTGGACTTTTGGTAAGAAAAAAATATATAGAAATTGTATAAGTGTTTTTGGGTGGAATTTTAGATGTTATTGGTTGATCTAGGGTTCTCAATGTGTGTAGATAAGTGATGAGAGGATGGATCCTTTTATTGATGAGAGGAGTGACACTCATGTAAATAATATTAACTTTAAAATATTATAAAATTATTTCTCGAGGCCAAGTGTTACCATGTGGAATATTTTTAAAAGATAAGATGAGGGTCTAAATATAGTCATCCAATCAAATTTAGAAAAGAGTTATATATATTTGAATCATTATCCCTTAGTTTAACCCCTTTTAACCCTTTTAACAATTATTGCGATGACTAAAATTTACTATGGTAAACTAATTTAATGACTAAAAATTAAAGGGAAATTATTAAATAATTTTAAACATATAATTCCAAATATGGAATAAAATTTAAAATATTAAAATTTTAGAGGTTTGAAAAGTTTTATTTAATATAAGTGTGCACAACAAAATGAAAAAAGTTTTTAGAAAAATTATTTTTTAAGTATAAAATAAATTTTCCCCATAATCTTGTATATAATTGATAACCATTAATTTTATAGATTTATAGATAAAAAATGATATTTATATTTATTTAAAACTAGTCCAAAACTTAATGTATCTATGTGATAACTTAATCAAAGGAAAATTTATGATATTTCTACTATTCACTTACAAATAAACTATTTAAAAAAATCATAAAAAAACACCTTAAGATATTTTTTACATGTTGTTTTCAAAAATTAAATTCAATTGAAAGAAATTATAATTCTAAAATTTATAAATTTAACATTTAAATAAAAACTTATAATTCATGGAAAACAATTCAGATTAAATAAACTCTTTCCTTTTCGATTGAAAAATTACTTAAATTTATTACAGTGAAAAATTAATCTATAGAATCTAATAATGAAAATTAATAAGACATGAATTTGATTTATTATTAACAATACTTTGGTTGTAATGAGTATACAATTTATTATATTATTGGATATCTTTATCACATAGTCAATATGAACATAATAAGTATTTTTTCACCCACACTGAAGGTGAAGCCTGTAAAATTATTGTCTAATGGCATTCTTTCTTGTTTAATACTTTACATGAGGTGTGTTGTGATGGGAATCCATAATATATTATATTCAACCTTATATTTGTATATTTTTAAATATTAATAGGGGTAATTAATAAATAGAAATCGGTAAAAATTAGTTGCATTAACTCACCCACACCCTCTTAGTTTGACTATAGAATCTTGCAAGACACTTCAAGTAGTATCAGATATAATATTGGATACATATGATTAGATCTATTTTATTTAGAATATTTTTTATCTGGAATACATAAATTGAATATTTTAAAAAGGTTTTGAGTTTACATTAACAGTAAATAGTTTCTTCATCTCTTTCAATACAAATACAAAGTTTTCATAAAAAACTATTAAAAAGTAGAAGAAGAAAGAAGCTAGTAAATTAAGAACCATTTAAAAGGAGATAGATTTTACATCATTATTATAGAGTAATAAATGAGGCAGTTTATCTATTTTATATTTTCTAAAGTTCTCTCTTGAATAATCTAGTTTAAGCTATGAAGACTATTTTCATAGTGAATCAATTTATGTTTTTACTCTAAAATAAAGGGATATTTGAAAAATATACTTGTTGAATTATCCATATATAATGTTATGTTAATCTAGGGTATATAGGATGATAAAACATAGCTTGGGTTAGAATTAGATGCTATAGATAATGCATTGTTTGAGAAGTTTCAAAAGTAAAAAACTCTCATGAATGATATAGAATCCAAGGAATAAAATCTATGGTTCTATAAGGAAAAAATATATTAGATAAAGAATAATTAAAAAAAATAATTAAATAAAAATTTGATACATGAAAATATTGTGACTAAAGTATTCATTAATTAGAGGAAACTTTATGAGCATCCATGGATTTCAAGAGTTTTCAAATTGAAATAAAAGGTAAAATAATTAATGACCTTGAAAATTATTGCAATAATAAAAAATGATTCAAAAATATTACATGGATATGATGAGAAATTAATGTGAAGATAGGGAGAGTTATAATAAATATTAAGAGAACACTCTAAATATAAAATATCTTGAGTTAGAGGTTAATTTGAGAATTTTGAAAATGACCTAATTTGAATCTTTATATGAAGCAAAGAGAATAAGTACTACCATTAATGTTTTTGAAAGGCATCCTGTTTCCAAAAAAGAATCCAATTATTGAAAAGAAAATATTGATATCATTTAATGATCCATATATTTATAGCCTTAGGAAATAGGTAACATTTATTTCATAAAAATCTATTTGTACGAAAACAATTTACATGAAAAGTGAATGTTACAACTTAAAATAAGGAGAAATATAAATAAAAAAAATTCAAATAAATCAAACAAAACATCAAGGGTAGATATACTATTGTATAGGAATTCCATGTGATAAAACTATTATTAAAATGAGGATCATGTAGAACAAAAAAACAAGGTTCTCAAGATGTATAGATTAAAAAAAAGATAAATGAAAGGATTATTGTGAATTATTGGTGTTGTGGAAGGTTTGAGCACAAGTCCATTGAATGTTGGAATAATTTTTCAATTACTAAAAGTTATAGAAGGCATGTTTCAAGGGGAGAAGATATAAAGTTAATATAAATCCTACTAATACAAATAAAAGCACACAAAAAAAGTAAAATATATTCACTAAGAATAGATTTGGATTATTATATAATTTATATATAAATTGAAATAAAATTAGTCATAGTGATTAGGTATTTGGTTTAAATGTTCCAAGTATGATTCAAATTATTTTGATTAAACAACACCACAAAATATGAAAAATAACTAGAGGAAATTAGACAAGCCATCCTTGGGGTGTAACCAAAAGAAGAGTGTTAAATAGAAAAACCCAAGAAAAACATTAAAATGGATGCTAAAAAAATAGAATATGTTTCTATTATATGAGAAAAGGTCACATCATAGATCATTAGAAAAATACTATGATGTTAGGTTGGGTAGGATGATGATAAAAGGTCTTGAGGGGGGTAAATAGTCTGAATTAAAATTTTAAGGAGATAGATTAATAATCAATGTTATTTAGAAGAATTAATTAGCAGCAAAAATAAAATAAAGAATGAAAAGTTGTTGTTATAGTAGTTTGGTATAAAGTGGGACTAATATACTCTTATTCCTGTTTACTTGATGAGATATAGGTTGTGAAATAACTTATTTTTAAAGGGGAATCATAAACCAATTAAATTCTACAATTTTTAGTGTAAGAATAACTAGACATCTCACATTTGTATGTAGAGTCACAAACCAATTACAACCCTAAATTTATATACCAATAGTCACAACCCCAAAGGTCCTAAAAATAGAATTTATAAGTCAAAAAATAAATAAAGAAAATGCTTATGTATTTAAAATAATAAAGAGAAAGTGAAATCATGTGAAAGATGGGAAGAAGTGTTACAGACTTAAGCGACCAGGATGACATAAATAGAAGAAGAATAAAACACAGTTACTGGTTCTTGATTTTTAGATCATCTCATCTCATCAAGGTAGCATATTTTGAGGAACTTTGTGTTCATCCCTTGAGAGATCATTGAGTATTAGTGAGAAATTATCAACATACGTAGAATATACACACCACTTTTCTCTTAGTAATGTATAACTTGAAATATAAAAGTGCTTATATAAAATGTATCTTATTATAATTAATTCACTTTCACACTTCTAAACAGTAGAAAATCTCGATTTTATTTTAAAATAAATAAACTTAATATAACTGAGCAGTCATTGGATAATTTAAAATTTAAACAGAATAATACTAGATTATCAGATTTATATATAGAGAGAAAGAGAAGTATATTATCATTAAATAATAATCTCTCAAATCATGAATAAAATTTAAAATAATGAATAATAATTATTTTTTTAAATCAACTATTAAATATGTGAACCATTTTTTATAATAATAGGTCAATGATAAATCCCATGAAAATATAAAGTTTAAATTTTAATTATGAAATTCAAAAATGTTCATTTTAAAACGAGCAGTAAATATGCATAGAAATTAAAAAAATATAAAACCACATTAAAAATATTAGAACAAGCTTGAAAAAGTTTAATATAATATAATATTAATTTATAAATGATATAATTGAAGAAAAACCATTAAAATAAAAAAATATTTTTGAGTTTTTAAGTTGTACATTTAAGGTATGAAACTAGAACACTCTTTGATCTTTATAAAAACATGTTTAAAACAATGGGAAACACTTCACATAGGTTCTAAATAATTAATATGAATTTATGTAGTCATTATATAAATTTAAATATATGATTTAAACATGTATCAAATCGATATATGAAAAACAATGAAAAAAACATTGTATAATTTCCTATAGGATTTTACTCAACTACGTAACTAAATCCCCATAGGTGAACATCACATATGTTTTTTTATCTATGTAAGAGAATTTAACATGTATTTGAATCAATGTAAGGTATTCACATATAAAAAATCATTACATAGGTGATTTTATCATGTATTTTAATTTCTCACACAAGTGATTTACATAAGAGAATTCTTGAAAACTGAAAACTTATTGTCTTTTCAATTTTAGACATAAAAAATACCTTGATAATGGAAGAATGCACTTTTAGTCTTTTTGAATTGTATTTATAAAATTTCATTATATTTATAAATAATCAATAATAATCTTAATATAATTTATAAAATTCATGTAATTAACAAAATAAAGTAGCAAACTAGTTCTAAAAAACTACATAAAATAGAAAACAAAATAAGTGATTTAAATCCTAATTTTTGGAAAGATAGAGATTAATTAAGATGTTTATGTATTTTTATGAAATTTTATAAATATTATTAACTTTCCAAAAAAAATAATCACTCTATTATGATAACTGTATCTCAATATATGGTCAAAATTCAAAGAGTATTCAATTCTAGAAAATTGACAATGTGGTTAAAAAAAAACAACTACATGAATTTCATTTAGATATGTGGATTTCCAAAATAGCTAAATTGGAACAATAAATTTTCTATATAATAATAGTAAAAAACATGTATATATGGTATTTTAAGGACACAAATGACATATTTATCCTTGGAACTTAAAATAAAACTTGTAGAACATGTTATTAAAAATTAAAAATGAAATGAAAATATATTTTAAAGATTGAATAAAATGATATAATCCAGATTAATTATAATTTAATAAATATAAAAATAAAATATTTAAGGAATAGAATAAGTTTAAAAAATTTAATTGAACAAAATTAAACATTTAAATATATGATAATATTAAGAAATCATGGGAGTATTTGTAGTAAAAAAAAATCTTGCAAGCACTTTCATAAATAATATTTTCCTGAATGGCCCAAATGCCTTCAATTTTTATTTATTTTTGATAATCCCCCTTTTAATGGTTAAAGGGGAGCCCTTACATGGACCGTATTTTTCGTGACATTATATGACCCAAAGGTCTTAGAGGAATCCATCCTAGACTACGATTACTTGGAACCACCCCTCCCCAGTATCTTTACCGTGACCAGCTCTCCACCTTCACATGGATGTTCTGATATATATCCTCTGCAGAGATGCATAGGCATAGTACCAATGGAAATTTACAGACCCTATCATTTTTTCAAATTTGATAGCTCTTATTTGGTAAATTCACTCACTTTGAATCCTTCTCTTGAGATTTTTCATTGTAGAATTTTTCTAGTTTGCATCTGTACAACATGTGGCCCGAAGTATTTGAGGTGGCCCAAAGGCCTTGGGGTAGAATGAAGGCCTTCAGGTGGACCAAAATCCTTAATTACAATAGGAATTGGGTGGCCTAAAGGCCTTTAAGGAATCAAGGACCAAACCAGTGGACCAAAGGTTAATAGTTCCGACTACTACACTACTGAAAAATACCTATTACAGTACATGATATAACACCTGCTATAGTACGAGCTACAATACCTACTATAGTACTACTACATTAACTCAAAATTATTCCTCTACCCGGATTTGATCCTAGGTATCATGGATGCACTTTAAGATTCCTCACCAACCAGGATGAGGCTCATGTACTTTCATAAACAATCTTTCACGTTTTGTTTGATTACAAAACTGGGAATCAATAACCAAAGTCATTCTCCCCCCTTTTTAAGTAAAAAAATAATGATTTTTTTTAAAAATATAACAAAGAGAGACAATAAATTCTTCCACTTTTAAAACATAGCATTAAATTTAATGAGTATAATATTTAAAAGACTGTTTAAGAAAAATAATAATAAGGAATCATTTTAAATATATGATTTTATGTAAACTGAAGGTTTAATCAATAAGTTAAAATCATATATGATGTATGAGAAGATTTAAAATAATTATATAATGAATATATATGTACAAAAAATTACAATAGTAATCTAAAAAATAGATTCCATATTTTACATATTTTTGGTAAATCTAAACAATTTCAGTATATAAACATACTCAAGCTCCCCCCCAAACACTTAAAAATATAAAACTATTAAGATTACAAAATTCCAAGATCAAATTTACATTTTTATAAATGGGAAACGTCTAAAGTATTTGTGAATATATCTTCATGTTGATTATTTTAGAGATAAACTCTAAAAAAACTTCTCCCTTATTCACAGGATCTCTAATAAAATGAAATATAACATTAATATTATTTTCTCTAGAATGTTGTGAAATATTATTAGAAATAGATATTGTAGATGTATTATCACAATAAATAAGAAATTTATCATGATAAATACTAAAATCACATAATTTTTTCTTCATCTTAGAATTTGGTCACAAAAACTAGAAAAACATATACCTATGTCCTATAGTTGAAAGAGAAAAAAATAATTTCTTATTAAATGAAAAAAATTTATAAATTTTCCAAGAAAATGATGCATACTTGTTGTGATTTTTATGTTAATTCTATAGACTCAATGATCAAATCCAAAATAAGATATTAAATAAAAAAGTTATATTTAGGATAAATTAATGCAAAGTTAACACTTCCTTTAACATATCTATTTATTATTTTCACACTTTTAATATGATTCTCTTTAAGATCAGCATGAAATCTAGCACATATAAAAACACTAAAAATTATAATATGTATAGATGTAGTTAAATAAACCAAGATACCTATCATGCCTCTATAAACTTTAATATCAAAATATTTTATAAACGCATCAATATCTAATTTTCAAATTACACTCATAGGAGTTTTCATAGATTTATAATAATTGAGACCAAACCTTTTAACCGAATCCTTAGTATGATTATATTAATTAGTAACTAACTAATCTTTAATTTGAGAAATTTTAAGTCCAAGAAAGAACTTTAATTCTCCAATTAAACTCATTTTGAACTTAGTTTAAATCAAATTAGAAAAATCATTACAAATAAATTTACTGGAAGAACCAAAAACTATATCATCAACATAAACTTTCACAATTAAAATATCATTATAAATTATTTTAATAAAAATTATAGTATCAACATTACCTTTATTGAAACCATTATTTAATAGTAATAAATAATTCCATTCATACCAATCATTAAGTTATTGTTTGACACCATAAAAATCATTAGATAATTTAAAAAAATGATTAGTAATTTTTTCATTTTCAAAACTAGGGGCTTGAGAAACATAAACTTCTTTAGTTATAAAACCATTTAATAAAGAACTTTTAACATCAATTTGAAAAAATTTAATACCTTTAAAACTTCAAAAAGATAACAAGACTCTAATTACCTCTAACCTAGAAATAGGTGAAAATGAATATTCAAAGCCTACACCTTCTTCTTCAGAGTATCCATGAGAAATAGGTCTAGATTTATTTTTTACAATCTATCCAAATTCGTCTAACTTATTTCTAATATCAATTTAGTTTTTATTACCTACTTATCATCAAGAAATTCTACTAAAGAAAAAACATTATTTTTAAAAAATTTAATATGCTCATATTTCATAGAAACAATATACTTATCATTTTTTAATGAATCATTAACATTATTAAGAAATTTTTTTAAAATAAAATCATAATTTTCAAAAAAAATTAAAATATAAATTCTATTTTTAAAACCATAATAAACATTAACAACAACATTTTTAACAATATGATATTTATACATTTTCCATGATCTTGGATTTGGTCAATAAGGAGTATGATCCCCCTCAATTTATTCATCATTATCTTGAGATTTCTCTTCACCAAAATTAAAATATCCAAACTCATCCTAAAAACAATTATAATCAAAATTTAATTAAACATTATTTTCATCAAACATAACTTGAACAAATTCATCAATAACCATAGTTATTTTATTATAAAATTTATAATAATAATAATAATTATAATAATGAAGAAAAATACCTTCATCACTTTTTTCATCAAATTTATTTAAATTATCCTTTGAATTTAAATTAAAAACATTACAAAAAAAACTCTAAAATAATCTACTTTATGATTTTTATTTTTAAATAATTCATAAGGATTTTTCTTTTATAAAAGTCTAACAAAAATTTTATTTGAAACATAACAAGAAGAAAAAATGGATTCTACCAAAAAATATCAAGGAAAATTATGTTCACTTAACATTGTTAAGGCTATTTAAATAAGAGTTCTATTTTACCGTTTTACAACACCATTTTTCTGTGGTGTTCTAAAATTAAAGAAGCTATGAACATAACCATTATTTTTAATAATTTTTTAAAAATATAAAATATAAAATTTGACTACTTTATCACTACTAATAAAAAAAGTCATACACATTTTTTCATTTCGAATTAAATTACAAAAAGAAATAAATCTAGATAAATTATTATTTTTATGTGAAAAAATTCAACCCATTTAAATCTTATATACTAATCAATAATAACTAATGTATATTTATTTTCACTATGGATATAAATTTGAGTAAGAGGAAAAAGATCAATATGTACTAACTATAAATTTTTCTTAGTACTTATCTGATTAATAGGTCTGAAAGATATTTTTCGATGTTTCCATTTCAAGAAAGTATCACAAACATGATATTGTTATTTTTTTAAGGTTGGTTACTATATCACATTATCATATTTTGAGATATTATGTAACATTATTAAATTAAAAAGACATAATATTCGATTATAAACAATGATATCATTCTACACATCATTCAAAAACTTTACATTTTGAATGGTTAGTTTAGAAAAATTAGTAGTATAATGTTTTTTCTATAGATTAGCATATAATAATAAATAATTATCCTTTAAAACTAAATGATTATTTTTTTGAAATTTTAATTCAATTACATCAACACATAATTTATATATACTAAGTAAATTTTATTTTAAAGCTTCAACACATAAAAATTTAAAAATAAAAGTAGAATTTGAAATACCAAATTTTACAAAACCTTTTTCTTTTCCTTTGAAATTATCTCCAAATGTAATAGTACCTGCATCACATGTATTGTAAGTGTTAAAATTTTATGGCTCTCTGGTCATATTTTTTTTAATAACCACCATCCTTGTATAATATGCCATTCTTGAGACATCCAAGGTTTATTTTCCCTAGAAAAAAAAATTACTTGAAAATTTTGGCACCCAAACCACTTTGGGTCCAATTAGATTAGTTACACAATTTTTAGCTACCCAAAAAGAAATTAAACAAGTATTGTATGGTACTAAAAATAATAATGATTTATAAATACGAGTCTTTGTAAATACTAATTATTTTTGGAATCTAAGAGAAAAATCATTTGTATAGTGAACTTTTATGCCACATTTAGAGAGATTAATTGTAGAGGTACAACCATTTTTACTTTGAAACAATGATTTATATGCATTTCAGGTAGACTCCTATCATATACAATACCATCTTTATTTCTTTAGTTTATCAAATAAATCATCTAATGATAATTCTCAGGACCTTGAATAAAAGAAGATAAACTTTGTTTAAGACTCTCAACTTCCTTTTTCAATTTTTCATTCAAATATTGAGTAGATTAAAAATTATCCTAAATTGAAGAAGGAGAAGAAAAAGTAGTATTTATTAATCTTAAATTCTCTTGTAAAATTATTTTATTTTCAAAAAAAAGTTTCTCATGACTTTCTTTAATATTATTATATAAATCAGTAGATTTGAAAACATGTTTTCTTAATCATTAAATTTCTCCATTTAATTTAGAAATATTGTTATTTTTAGAGCTATAATTAGAATAAGAATATCTAGAATAAAATATAGCATCACTAACATTATATAGAGAATACATAGTGTACAATTTAGTATATTATTTATCATTTCTAGATTTTTCACTGGAATTTGATTCTTTGGTACAAATATAAATAGTTGTCAAAGATATTTTTTAATTGTTTTTGAATTTTTATTTATTATTTAGTTTTGGATAGTCAGGATTGATATTAATTTTCTTTCTCCACTCAAAAAAAGTAACATATAAATCATTATAATCAATACTTCCTTTCTTATTTCCCTTGTGTTTTTCATTTTGAGGTTTTCTTCTAAATTAGTTCTTGAATCCTTTATTTTTCATTCATTTGTAAACTCCAGTCACAGTATAAGACATATATTCTTTTTTATTATATTATATATAAGAATCATAAGATTCAGTAGAAACGATATTCATATATTTAAATTCTACACATTTTTTTGTCTCTGCTTCAGCTATGTTCTTTAGTTCCATTTCATACTGAATTAGTGATCCAATGAATTCATCAAGAGTGTACTTTTTAAAGTTATTTATTTTTCAATGGTTACCTTCTTTGTTTTCCGTTTATTTCTTATATATCTTAGGAGTCTTTGAAAAATAAAGGGTTTCTCAAAATCTTCTCAAATGGAATTAATTCCATTCAAAATACTTGTGAATTAGTAAAACATTTGGTTTATGGTTTTGTCTTAACCCATCTTGAACTATTGGTACCCATCTTGATGCATTCCATATTTGGTTTGAATTAATTTTTTTTATCCAAGGTCAGTTAATTATAGAATCATCCAAATCTCAAGAGTTTTCTTACATGCAGATATATGACTAAACACACTTCTGTTAATAAAACAATATAAAATTTTGAAAAATTTGTAATTTAAAACATTTATAGTGGCACTGATCCCTATATGTGTATCTATATCAGATTCTAAATGTGTGCATGATTTTTCCATGTCTGAACAATGTTCAACGCTTAACTATTTGAGGTATTCCTCCCTTCTAGATCTACAATATCTATAATAATTGTTATTTAAGTGAAGTGAATTATGAGGAATCCAAGAATCATTTGTATTCATTACTACTATCTTAAAGATCTTGTCCTTAGACTGAGGGGTCTAGTAAGAGGTTCGGGCAATTAAATATAAACAATAGAATCAACATAATCAATAGAAGGATTTGTTAATTCTAAAAAGAACAACCTTTGATACCAATTTTTTGGTATCTATATAAAGAATAATAGGGATAAACTATCCTTAATAAATTTATTCCTTTCATACCAATTTTTAGGTTGGATAGGATGATGAAAGAAGGCCTATAGAGGGTGAATATACCAGATTAAAATTTTATGGAGATACATTAATTATGTTTCACCCCTGACCCTCATATCCCATATCTTGTGGTTTCTCTATTCTATTGGAATAAGATACAAGGAAACACATCCTGAAGGACTGAATAGTTTATTAGTCTTGAAAAAATAGATACATACTTGAGATTCACATTAAATTTTAAAACATAAAATACAAAGAACAATAATCATTAATAATTCCATTATCCCCCTTAGCGTATCCTTAAATATCAATCAAAAAATAATTCCTGGTATCCTAGGGAAAATAAAACATAATAAATGAGTGAGATTAGATGCTCAGTATGGGTAATCGTACAAATTATGCTATGAATAAATAATTCATAATCAATATGAAAAGGTCTATAATTAAAACAAATTAAATTTAATAAATAACGAGAGCATAAAATTATAGGAATAAAATATGATCAAATTATTTCATATAAATAATCACAAGATCTTGAAACTTAACAATGGATATTCTAACTAATCAAATAATCACCTGAAATATCAATAACTGAATTCATAAGGATGTAATGCATAATGATGTACATATAAAACATACCATCAAGGGTTGGCCCAAGAAATCTAATACCATTGAGGCATGTTCCAAGACATCTAATACTATCAAGGATTGTGAAAAAATATATAAATGGGTAAGGCCTCATCCAAAACCGTATCTAGTTTGTCTCATTAGACCCACTGATGCATCAGGGGGATATATCGGGCCCCTCCCATCACTTATAAAGTCCAATGCATAATTCATATGAAATTAGTGAAAAATAATAAATATTAACATTAATATTTAAACTAGTATATAAAATGTAAATACTTTCCCCAATCAATAAACATAATCAAAATCCATCTAGAGAAAATTGAATGGTATCAACATAGTACGTCATTGGTCAAACTGATCATAAACCATATGGAGAAATAATATTGATGGAAAAGAATATATAAAATAAAATAATGTATTATTATATGAAAAATGATATTTAAATATCACTTGGAACATTTCTTGAGGAAAATAACCTTTTATTTTAAAATTAGCCTTTTATTTTTAAACTTGAAAATTCATAAAATATATTCAAAATCATTTTCTTTGAAAATCAATTTTAAAAAATAAAAAATTACCTTAATATTAAGAAAATAATTTTATTTAAAAAGAATTTATAAATTTTTAGTGTAATATTCAAATCAATTATGTTCAAGATGATGGGTAATTATATACAAGCCATATAAGTTAAAAAAGAACATTCTTTTTTTCATTGTAAAATGGATAGAAAAGTGCCTCATTTATAAAACAACAATAATATTCCTTTTAAAAAATTTTGTAAAAAGTAAATCATGGGTAAAAATTTCTTTAATAAATCATTTAGATAACGCTAATATTTTTAAAAACATTTTTAGAAAACATGGTTTTGGAAGAAAAATGATTTTTGACCAAAGTGAGAAATAAAGTCAGATTTTCTTATTAATATTTTCTTAATCATTTTAAGTAACAAAGAGAGAAAAATGGCACTATTACTTGAAATATTTCATAAATAACCAGAGGATAATAGTATTTTTTAATTTTAAGATATAAATATAAAAAATTCTTCCAATAGAGACATAAAAAACAATCCCGAATAATGATGAGATTTCTAAATAAACCCTTACCAATTTGGGAGATTTTGAATCATGATCCCCATGAAATAATTACATTTATATGAATTTTTAAATAAAATAAAGATAAATTAATTCATGATATATCATAAAAAATTTCATTATATACACTACACAGGATAAATAAGTGGTGAATATGGAATATGTCTCACAGAAGTAAAAGTGAGACGAGAAACCTTTACCTTGAGTCCAACTCATCACATATATTCTTTATCTTCTTGAATAATAGAATTATGATAATTATTTACTTTCTTAAGAACCTTTTTCAAGTTTATAATTCCATTTATTTAACTTATTAACTTGTTATATAAGATTAATTAGTCAATTAAGTTCACGTTAGATGTTTTAATGATATTGGGATTATGTGTCAAAAATAAAATTGGTAGGTTGACTATGGTCAAAGTGGTTATAATTTAAAAGTATCTAGAATAATAATCATGTCATAATTATCATATTTATAAATAAATTATACTTTTAAAATCAATCATGAAATATGTTTATGAAAAATAAATTATGTTAGGCAGGCCGTATGCATACATTAGTAACATTTCCATTTTTCAATAATCATTATGGAAATAAGGTAAGTACTATTTTATATTTGAAGAATGATGATAATATCATATATAAAATATTATTTATTTAAATATTCTAATATATATATATATCATCAATGTATTCTAGTTATTAAAGAGAGTCACACCACTTCCTGAAGGTGGTAATCCACACGTACACGAACGATGTTATCATTTTTCAGTGGAAAGAGAAAATGATATATTATATTTTAATAATGATAAATATGTCATGAATATATAAATTATTTCATTTATATCACATATATTTATTAAAATTTTTCTTATTAATTTTTATGTAAATCATTGTTGAAAAATGAATCACATCGCTTCATGAGGCGGTAGTCCACCATACACACAAGCGACATTATCATATCCCCTATAGAATATATTTTAAAAATTTATATATGATATATTAAATCTAGATATTTACTTATATTATCAATATAATATATATAATTTATATTTGTAATATCTTTTCCCTCACCCATTGGCTTGGGAAGACGCAGAGGTGTTACTGGGCCTTAGGTGACATCTTAAAGACACCAAAGGCTAGAAATAAATGACAAGGGATTCATTAACAGTTGCGAGATGATTTTAACTTTTTGAATCAAGAAACCATACCAAGATAATCATGAACTAACTACCACTAAATTATTCATGAGAATAATGTAATACAACTCAATGTAATACCAAATGACAATAATTCCAAACAAAAACCAAAACCATATCAGAGTACAAAGAAAAAACCAAAACTAATGAAACAATATCAGAGTACAGAAGAAACCAAAACAAAAAAACTAAAAAATATCTAAAGATACCAAAAAAGAAACTTCCAAACTTCTCCAAGATCTAAATCACATTCCAAGATCAAGGTGTCATTATGAATCACTAAATAAATGAGATACCTTGCCTTTACCAATGTATCAATAAACAATATTTGCAAACGCACCAAAGTGCCCAAGCAGGGGGTGAGTATAAAACATAGTAGGATTTTTCCAAATTAATTCACTACTCACACCACTAGGATAAAACCAGTTATCACATTTATATAAAATAATTTATATAAAATAATTGAAAAAAATTATATCAAAGCATAAAATTAGTTTTCCAAACCAAAACCATTTCCATGAAAATAAACCAAATAAGTCTTTAAACCATTTCACATTTCCATTTGGAATAACCCATTCCATTACACACATACACACATCCACACATACATTCCTAGGTAAAAGTTCTATACTCATGAGTGGATAATCTTCAATCAATCAAGTCATCACAAGGTAACCATATACCAACTTCTACGATAGCACACTCCCCTTCCACATGGTTAGGTCAGTGAAGATAAACACACACCAACCGTTTATACCAAAACCCATTCCAAATAAACCATTTAAATCTATTTCAGTAAAAAATTTATTTTATTTAAAACATTTATATTAAATTATTTCCATGAATCAAATAAATTCATATTTTAAAATCATGGAATAAATCACTTTTGACAACAACCTATTTTCCACAATTTCACAAACCATCACTAAAGAGGGTTTCTAATAATATTTTCACATCAATTTAATAATTGAAAAAAAATCAATAAATTTGAAATAAATACATCCAATTATAATAAGAATATTTGAGAGTGAATCCAACCACCTTTCAAAATTAGGATAAAATGAAGAATAGTTTAACAACTTCAAAAACTCTGTATAGATCTTCCAAAATCTGCCTTAGATCTTGTACCCTTTATAAAAAACAACCATATCTCATCATTATTGACATCAAAAAACTTGTATATATCCCCAACGGACTAGATCCATGAATCCAAGAGATGGAAGAAGATGAAACTAAGGAAAAAACACTAAGAACGAGCACTTACCAATGAATCAGGGCCTCCAACGCACAAAGAATCACAAAAAAATCACGCCTGGATCAAGGGGAAGGGTCTCCACAAATTTTGGGAGGAGAGGAAATTGTATTAGGGTCTTTTTAGAGCATAAAATAACCATTAAGGTATAAATATTAATTAGATCCATAATTTAAAGAGGGCCATATATACTTGGCATGGTTAGGCCACATGGTTTGGAAAACTATGTGCCAACCATGAGGGAAATACTACCTTTAGCCACCCCTCACATGGTTGGATCACATGGTCAGATAAACCATACAACCTCTGCGATTTTCTTTCTATCTAGAATATGCACGGTTTCTCCTAAGTGTCCAAATGGGTTTTCCAAACCATGCGCCAACCATGCGCCTACCTAGTGACCTATATTTCCCCTTATACGGTTTTCTAGAGGTGTTTCACAGTTTCTACTAATCGTGATCAAATCGTGAACCTCCATAAAACCAAAAAAATATATCAAAACTCCTCCAACACTTCCCAAATTTAACCCAATCACTCAATATAATTAAAATACATAAATAAAGGGTCAATTACCTGAAATTAAGTGTGATACATTCTCCCCAGCATTGGTCTTTCCATCCTGAGTAAGTTGAAAACCACCATTTACCTAAAAGAGTTTGGGTCGTTACTTGACCATTTCCTTCTCACATTCCCATGTTTCTTCCTAAATCTGACCATGTTTCCATAAAACCCACACTATACTAATATTTTTTCCATGAAAATATTTATGTTGCCTACCCACAATCCACACTGGAACATGAACCAACGTAGAATCCATCTCTTGGTCAACATGATCACATCAAATCACATGGTCAGGATCAAGATGATACTTATTCAATTGAGATACATGAAACAAATTATGCACTGAACAAAACCATGGTGGAAAATACAACTGACATTCCACCTCACCAACCTATTAATGTATATCAAAAGGACCTATGTATAGAGGATATAACTTTATCTAATCCCCAAAATGATGATTCCAAATACTTGTAGTGATTCTCAAGAAGACATGATCACTCACCTTGAATTACATCAGCTGTCGACGATGATCCACATATGATTTCTAATGAACCTGAGTCGTCTCCATGATTTTCTAATAAATTTAATGTTTTCCATTGTCTCTTGCACAAGGCTTGGTCAAAATAGTAATGTCTCACCTATTTCCACCCAAAAAAGTGGAGAATGATAAGGAGTCCCATGCATTGCTTCAAAAGAAACCATATGTATAGAGGCTTGATAACTTTTTTTAGATGAGAACTCCACTAACAATATGTGCTCCTCCCATGAGCCACCAAAATCCATTACACAAGACCTAATCATTTATTACAAGATTTTTATCATCATTTCAGATTTTATGTACATCTAAGGATGATATACCATGCTCATATTCAACTAAATCCCAAGGGATTGATACAAGGATTTCAAAAAATGATATATAAACCTTGGATCTCAGTCTGATACTATAAAAACCAGTACCCCATGCCTCTTTACTACTTCTCAAATATAGATTTTATATAATTATTTCACTGTATGAGATTCATGAATATGGATGAAATGGGATAGATTTTTTAGTCAATCCAATATAAACCAAATGGAATCATGTTTTTAAACTTCACTTGGGAGGCCTATCACAAAATCCATGGCTATCTACTCCCATTTCCAAATAGGAATAGGTAAAGACTACAACATACCCACTGGCCACTGGTGCTCGACCATAACCTGCTGATAGGTGAGGCATCACAAAACAAACTCAGCCACTCTTCCTTTCATTCCAACCCACCAAAAATTTTCTTTTAGTGCATTATAAATATTTTATATTGTAGGATGAACATGTCATCTCAAATTGTGGTAAGCATGGAGAAGTTATTCCTGACAAGCCATTGGTACAACCATATAATCTTAAAACCTAAAAACTAAACTACCATCCATCTTCCATCCATCAATTGTCTCCCCACCATTGATTTTTGACCATATCGCAAAAACATTCATAATCGGATGTCCATGCCTCTTTAACCATTTCTATAAAAGTAGGAATAAAATAAACTAGAAAAAAATTGCAACACTATCTCAGTCTTCATAATCCAAATGCATATCGGTTATCACCAACATCAACTACCACTAATCTGAAGCCTCTTTTTGAAACTAAATATATGAATTATTAATTAATGAATCAACCACTGAATTGCCTTTACTCAGTGTATAAATCATGTCAAATACAAACATATTAAGATACTTCATCCATATTCTTTGTCTCAGATTCAAATATCTTTCTAAGAAAATGTGTTTCATGATTTTATGATTCATAAACACCATAAATTTCTCAACAAAGAGGTAATGAAATCAAGTATTCAAATAATAAACTATAAAATTTAATTCAAAATCTTATGTTGGGTAGTTTTTATCATGAAACTATAACTACCTTGATGCATAAGATACAAAATGATCTCCCTTCATGAGAACACATACCAACCCTAATCCCAAAGCATCATAATGCTCTATATAACCTTGTACTAATTCTATAAAAATTAAGATCGGTGCTGATGTAAGGAGAAATTTATGATCCTAAAAAGTCTTCTGACATTCCTCGATCCATTTTAATGGAACATTTTTTCTTGTCAAATATTTCATTGGTGAATCTAGCCCTAAAAAAAAATGTTGATAATAATCAGCTAGGTGAAGAAAGCTGTGTATCTCAAAGATATTATTTAGAGGTTTCTAAGAGATTACAAACTTTATATTTTCTATATCTATAGAAACACATAATTTAGTGATAAACTAGCCAAGGAAATGCAACTCTTGTGTCCAAAAATTAAACTTTGATAATTTAGAATACAAATGATGATCCCATAAGATTCCCAACACTATCACCATGTGTTTCTCATTCTCAGCCCTTTTCATTCAATTTACCAATATGTTATCCATAAAACACTTCCACAAAATAATATAGATAAATTTGAAATATCTAATCCATAAATTCCATAAATAAATTTGGAGAATTTATAATAACGAAAGGCATAAACACATACTCATAATGGCTATATATTCTTTTAAAATATATCTTCATAATATCCTCCTAAACCCACAATTAGTGATATACGGATCACAAATCAATTTTAGAGAACCACTAGGATCCCCTAAATTGATTTAAAAAATCATAAATACATGGTAGTGGATACAAATTCTTTATTGTAACTTGGTTATGATTACGATAATCAATATAGATACAAATATTTCCATCTTCCTTTTTCACAAACAAAATCGATGCTTCCCATAGAGATGTACTAGGCCAAATAAACCCTTTGGTTTCTAAATATTCAAACTATAATTTCAATTCCATCAACTCTGTTAGTTCCATTTGATAAGACAAAAGTGAGATAGTACTTGTCCCTGGTAATAGATCAATCATAAACTCCACTTTTATTGTTGGTGGAAACCCTGAGAAATTCTCAAAAAAACATCTAGGAACTGATTAGAAAATTAGAAAAACATTCTATCCTTGATCTAATACATTGATGAAAAACTCAAATCTTTCAACCGGTATGAGATAGATCCAACCGCTGGTTCCAAAAATCTTATTGCACCCACCTTTACATTTTGATCTTCTCTAAAGAGATGCATGATGTCATTATCATTCATAAAACTAACCCTTAAAATATAACAGTCAATATGATCCATGAACATTGTCAACTAATCCATACCTAGGATTATTTCATAGACATATATCCATCTCAATAATAGATAAATATCATATAAAATCAGCCCTATAAATCATCATAGAACATGATTTTCATATAAATGCTCAAAATTCTCTTTGTCCAAGAAAATTTTGAAGTTTCAAAACAAAATGTATCATATCAACATGAAAACCCATAAGATCAACAGTATGAGAAGAAATAAATGAATGATACACAACTATATCAAAAAAATATTAAATAAGGGTATAATGAAGAAGAATCATAGATCTCACTATTTATAGTCTATACTGATCATCCATGATCACTAGTTTAGCTCCATACAACTGCTTACTCACTAAAATTTATTCTTTATTACCCTATTCAGATTGAACTACCAAAGGAGTCATGGTATTCCTAGAATCACCATGGATTACACGGTTCTGATGATGAGAACTATTATACCACCCTCATCTCATCGAAGCATACAACGTATGAAAAACATGAGATGTTTTCCCAACACCATACCTTAGAGAACTGAAACAATAGCACTGAAGATGTCCCATCTGGATGAAATTGTGTAATTCTCTAAATAATTCCATACAATCTTTCTTAATGTGATAAAAAACCATATTGAAAACATCATGGCTTGCTCATTGGTTTAATAGTAAGATTAAATGATCCAACCACATGGTTATAAGTTATTTCACTACCTTATAAATATGTGTCCCTATTCTTCTTATTCACAGCATTAGAGTTCCCACCATTTCTTATAGGCATCAACATGATTTATCCACCCATAGTTCCTGAGATGTCTCTTTATTCCACTACCACTCTATTGAAAATATATGTATAATCCATTATAAAAATCATGAAAATATTTTAGAGAATGTCTGGTCATAACCCTGATTAAAAAATGCATGCCTTCAAGGACACACTTATAGGAACTTCTGGTGCAAAGCAGCCTAATTGTTGAATTTAGCTATATACTCTATGATTAAGATATTCTATTGCTTCAAGATGAAAAAGTACATCATTATAGAAATAATGAACATGTGAGTATAGAATTGTTTGTTAAAAAACTCTTCAAAATCCTCACATGTAATGCCTTGGTCTAATTTATCCCAAATTTCTAAATCCCACCACTGGTGTACTAGGTCCCCCAGTATGTACATTTCCAACTTGACTTTTACCTCTACTGGTGTGCCTAGGAAATTGAATATTCTATTCATCCTATTCAACCAAACCTCTTTTTTTCTAGTTCCGAATCACCCTGAAAGATGGGTGGATTATACTTATAGAACTTAATGGAATAATCCACTTGACTTGGTTCATCACTTCTATTCCCTCTATCTATAGATTGAAAAACTTGGACAATACTATGAACTAGATATTGGATCACCTATGGATTAGGTGCAACCACATTTTTAGTAGATTCTTCCAGTTAGTTTCTTCTATGCCTTACCAGCTCCATTCTATATAACCAAAATAAAATTCCATTTAGTATCACTCTCTTGAAACTAAAATCTTATCAATTTCAAATTTACCATATCACACATATCACAAAAAATCAATCTAAATTCAACATTTTTCTCCGCTTACAAACTATTTTTGAAAATTAAACCATGCTCTTTGAAAATCTAACCATATTTAAAATACCACTAGCATGGATTTTCAAAATATTACATTTCAATATATTTCAAACACTTTTAAAAAATAAAACATTTTTCAGTATCTCATAAATCATTACTCAAAATGAAATTTTCATTCCTAGTGGGAAGTCATTTCTATTAGTTCATGTCATGCTCTTCTCATTGGATAAACCCATGATAATGAGGCTACAACTAATAGAAGTGTCTCAAAACACTCATGTACCTAAACACCCTGAAAACATGAAGTTCAGTATAAATAGGTTAGATACACCTCTTTATGCTCTACATTTCAAGTCATGATAATCCTATATCCTCACTACCAAACCAAATTAAGGACTAAACCATATTGATTTCCAACTCCATGACTAAACAAAATTATACCATTTGTAATATCCATCCCCTCACCCATTATCTTAGGAAGAGGATAAGGTGTTACTATGAATTAGGTGACATCCCCAAGACAAAAAAGTCTAGAAATAAATTCCAAGGTCTTCATCAAAATTTGGGGGAAAATTTTACCTTTTTGAATAAAACAACCATAACAATATAATCATGACCAAACTACCACTAAATAGTTCATGAAAATAGTGTAATACAACTAAAAGTAATACCAACTGACAAGAATGCCAAAATACAACCAAAACAATATTAGAGTACAAAGAGGAAACCAAAACCAACAAATAAATATCAGAGTATAGTGAATACAAAGACAACAAAAATCCAAAATCTCCAAAGACACTAAAACATCAACTTCAAACCTGATATAAGCTCCAAACCACATTCCTAACTCAATATATCATGATGAATCACTAAATAAATGCGACACCTTACCTTTAGATGTGTCTCAATAAACAATATCTTCAAATGCACCAAAGTTCCCAAGCTGGGGGTGAGTATAAAACTTTGTAGGATTTCACCAAATGACTTCCTTACTCATGCCACTAGGATAGAACAAGTTAGAACATTTATATAAAACTATTTATATAATAAGATTGAAAACAATTTATATAAATCAATAAAAGTAGTTTTCCAAACCCAAACAATTTTCATGAAAAGAAACCAAAAAATTCTTCAAACCATTTCATATTTCCATTTAGCATAACCCATTCCATTACACATATCCATATATCCACACATGCATGCCCAAGTGATAGTTATGTACCCATTAATGGTCTCTCTTTGATCTACCAAGTTATCAAAATGTATCCATAAACCAAGTTCCCTAATGAAACACTCTCTTTCCCCAGGGCCACATCAATGAAAATGAACACACACCAACCATTTATGCTAAAACACATTCCCAATAAACCATTTCAATCCATTTCAATAAATAAATTATTTTATTGAAAATATTTATATAAAACCATTTCCATGAATCAAAAAAATTCATATTTTAATATCATCATTTTAAAATCATGTAACAAGACACTTTTCACAACAACCAATTTTCCAAAATTTCACAAACCATCACTAAATAAGGTTTCTACCAATATTTTCACATCAATTAAAAAATTTAAATCAAACAATTCAATCAATTTGAAATAAATACATCTTGTTTTAATAGTAGGAGTTGATATAGAGTCCACCTATCTCTCAAACTTTGGTGAAACCAAATAATGGTTCCACAACTTCAAAAACTTGAATT
Organism: Viscum album; assembly: GCA_963277665.1. Lineage (NCBI taxonomy): Eukaryota > Viridiplantae > Streptophyta > Magnoliopsida > Santalales > Viscaceae > Viscum > Viscum album. The sequence goes on along the minus strand of CAUJRU010001559.1, from coordinate 100,494 downwards.
AGATCTTCCAAAACCATCCTCAGATCTTGTTCCATTTAAAAATCAACCATATTTCCTCATGATTGGAATCACACAATATGGATCTATACTTGATGGACTATATCCATGAATACTTGAGAGGGAAGAATAAAAAAATAGTAAAAACCATCAAGAATGAGCCCTTACCATGGAATCCAGGCCTCCAACGCACAAAGAATTTCCAACTAATCGCTCTCGGATCAAATGGAAGGGTATCCAAATCCTTTGGGTGGAGAGGAAATCGTATTAGGGTATTTTTAGGGTAGAAACGAACCATTAAGGAAGAAATATGAATTAGATCCACAATTTAATGTGGGAAAACTATGCGCCGCACGATTAATCCACACAGGTTGGAAAACCATGGGCCAACCATGTGGGTGATACTACCTTAACCCACCCCTCACATGGTTGGATCTCACAGTTAGACCAACCATTCACCAACCATTCTTTTCCCTCTCTCCAAAACATGCATAGTTTCCCATGGGTGGTCACACACTCTGGAGAAACCGCATGCCCACCACATGCATGCCCAATGACCTCTTTTTTCTTTACATTATTTCCTAGATGTGTTTCATGGTTTCTACTAATTTTGATCGAACTGTGTACCTCTAAAAAATCCCAAAATATTTTCAAAACTCCTATAATCCTTCCCAATGTTAACTCAATCACTTTATATAATTAAAATAAATAAATAAATAGTTAATTACTTGAAATAAAGGGTACTAAAATATCCATCACCACACCCAACTATGAGAGGTTTTAATGGAAAAACTAATGACATTAGTTTGAAAGGTGGTAGTAAGAAGTACACATAAATAACAAAATAATATTCTGTACATTCCATATAAGTTAAAAAAGAACATTCCCTTTTCACTGTAAAATGGTTTGAAAAGTGCCTCAATCAAAATAATAAAATATGATTCCTTTCAAACCATTTTTAAAAAATTAAAACATGGGTCAAAATTTAATTAATATATCATTTGGATATTGCTAAAAAAAATTTTAAACATTTTTTAAAAACATGGTTTTGGAAGAAAAAATATTTTCGACTAAAGAGAGAAATAAAGTTGGATCTTCTTAAAAACATTTTCTTAATAATTTTATGTTATAAAGAGATAAAAATGGTAAAATTACTTTAAATATTTCATTAAAAAAATAGAATAAAATTGATATATTTTAATATGGAAATATCAAATAATTCCTACAAAGGATACTTAAACACAATCAATCTCTATTAATGATGATATTGTGAAAGAAACCCTTACCACTTTGGTAAATTTTAAATCATAATCCCAATGAAATAAATAAATTTAAATGAAACATTAAATAACATTAATATAAATTAATTCATGATATATCATACAAAATGGTCAGTATATACACCAAATAGGAGAAATAAGTGGTGAATATGGCGTATGTCTCACGAAAGTAAAAGTGGGACAAGAAACCCTTATATTGATTCTGACTCATAACATATGTTATTTATTTTACTAAATAGTAAATTAATGTTAATTTTTTAATTTTATAACAACCTTTTTCAAGTAAATTATTCCTTTTAATTAACTTATTATCATGTTATATATGATTACTTAATCAATTAATTTTAGGTCAGATGTTTCTATGATATTTGGAATATGTGTCAAAAATAATTTGGGAGACTGACTATGGTCAAAGAATTTATTATTAAAAAATATAAAAAATAATAATCATGAAAAATTATCATATTTATACATAAATTATAATTTTAAAATAAACCATTAAATATTATTATGAAAAATGAATTATGTTATAATCATTGAGATGGTAGGTCGCCCATACGTGTGAGTAATTTTTTTATTTCTCAATGATCATTATAAAAAGAAGGTAAGTAATATTTTATATTTTCAGAATTACCATGATATAATATATAACATATTATTTATTTAAATATAAATATATATATAATCTATGTCGGGTGGTGATGAAGGAGATTCACATCATTTTGTGAAGGCGGTAGTCCACACATGCAAGAACAATGTTATTCTTTTTAAGTGTAAAAAATAAAATGATATATTATCATTAAATAATGATAAATATGTAATTAAAATTAAAATTATTTCATTAATATAACATATTTTAATTATCTTTATCTTCATTGCCTTCCATGTAAAGCGTTAGTGAAAAATGAATTATATTGCTTAGGAAGACAGAAGTCCGCCGTACACTCGAGCGATAATATCATATTCCCTACAAAATGTAAAGTAAAAAAATGAATTTATGATATAATTACTCCATATGTATAATTATATTATAAATAATATATATATATATACTTTATATCCATCATCATACCCAACCATAAGAGTTGGTTATTGAAAAATGAATGACATTGGTTCGCGAGGCGGTAGTCTGCCATACACATGAATGATGGTTTTATAACCCATTTGATGGAAGTTGGGATGGTTGTAGGTAATTAAATAATTATAAGAAATATAAGTATATAGAATATATTTGATTTATTATATTATCGTTTATTAATATAAATTTAAGGCGGTATATGAATAAATAAAATAAAAATGCTCATTGAAGAACGTTACCTCTTCTTCAGGTAACCTATTTAGGTTTGCACCAAATCCTTCCAAGGTTAGATTTATGACAAAAATAAGACTTATAATATGATATTAATGAATTTATAAAGTTATTTGGGTAGATATTGGATGAAACAAAATGTTTTTAAGGTGTGAAGAAGAGTGAAGAGTGTGTGACTATTTATAAGTGAGGTGAGTGACACACTTTTAATTTTTGGAATGAAAAATATGTACCCACATTTTTCACTTGAAAAAGGGGTAAAAAATAGATTATTATAAATAATAATACATTATAGGGTCGTAATATTTCTATAAAATATATTTTAGGCATGCATTTAGTTCAATTTATCCATAATTTTTTTAGTTTAACCCTAAGTAGATCTATTTTTACCTTAACTGCAGTAATTAATTTTTAGTATTTTTATTATTAATTTTGGCCCAAAATTAAGTTGAAATTATTAGAAAATATAAATTATTATAAATAAAAATATTTAAACCATTTTTTCAAATTCAATTCACATAATTAGAAAATTTTAATTTAAAACTAATCCCGTAGATGTGAAGTGAAAGTAGGTTTTCAAAAAGAAAATGTTCAAAAGTTTATAAAGTTTTTATATCAAAATTCAATATGAAAATTACTAAAATGACCTAAATTGGATAAAATGATATATAATTTTACCAATTTTAATTTAAAACCAATTTAAAAAATAATTTTATAGTAGGAATCATTAAATGAAAAGGTAATTTTCAATTAAAAATAAGCATTTTCACTATTCATCAAAAAATGAATCTTTTTAGAAAAATACCAAAAATTCTTCATAAGATAATTTTTATATTATTATTTTCAAAATTATGTTCATTTTATCAAAATAAATTTTCTAAATGTGGCAAAAAATAATTCTAAATTATGTACGCAAAGGACGACCAAACAGTCTTTGAGAGAAATACAGTTTTTCAGAAAACATTTCTTTTTCTTTTAAATGATTATTGTTTTATTTATTATTAATAGATAACCATAATTTTCATAATTTAGTTTTTAGTATTAATACCCACCAATTAATTAGCTTGGTGATAATTATCATATTAAATATTAATATTATAATAATATGTCACATTTGATTTAAACTCGATGTTTTGTGCAATGAAAGCTAAACTCAATATTATGTGTAATAGAAGATAAAGTTAGTGTTGTGTGTAATTAAATACATTGAATAGATATAATTTAGTTAAAAATAAAAATATCATAAAGTATTGGGGTGTTATATTTTCTTCTAATCTTGGGGTTGCGTGTCATGCACACTATCGAATACAATGTTCTTATTTTAGAATGTCGAGGTGTTACAAATTATCAAAGTTAATTAGAAGTAGAAATAAAAAAACAAAAGGATTATTTTTATATTATTTAAGTCTAAATTGGGCCTAATCTACTCTTATATCTTTTTACTAGGCAAGATATACATTTTAGACTACTTTATTTTTAATGGTGAATCATATCTCAATTATAACTTACCATTTCAAGTGAAAGAATAACTAGACATGTAACTTTTTTATGGGGCTTTAAAAACCAATTTCAACCTTGATATTAGGTACAAGGAGTCACACTGTGATTTTTATAGAAATTAGAGTCTTGGAGTCACAAACCTATGATATTAAATATTTTTTATGTAAAATCATAAAGATGAAGTGAAATCCTGAGAGGGATGGGAAGAAGTGTTACAAAATCCAGAGATTAGAATGAAATAGATATAAGAAGAATAAAATAGAGGTACAAGTTCTTGAGTTTTAGATAATTTCATATCATAAAGGTAGTATAAGTATAAGATGTTTGTGTTTATACCTTGAGATATTTTCTAAAAGTAGTGATGAATTTTCAGCATAGGCAGAATGTACACCCCGCTATTCCCTTTGCAATGTATTTCTTGAAATATGAATGGAATCTTTGAAGATTTATTATATTAGAATTATATAAATTGAACAATTATTTATAGAAAAAAATATATATTCTCTTTTAAAACAAATAAACTTAATAACACCGAGAATTCATTATAAAATTGAAAATTTAGACATAATAATACAAGATTATTGGAGAGTGAGAGAAAAAGAGACATAGTAGAATATTATCTTTTCATAATAATCGCTCAACTCAAAACCAAAATTTAAAATAATGAATAATAATTCAATTTTTTTAAATAACCCATTAAATACTTGAAACAGTCTCTATAATAATAGTTCAATGATAAATCCTATAAAAATAGTAAGTTTGAATTTGAAATACAAAATTCAAAAATGTTCCACTAAAAAACGAGTAGTAAATATGTGTAGAAATTCAAAACTTCATAAAAATTCATGAAAAAACGTTAATAAAGTTTTAATGAGATTAATATCATCTAATATTACTTTAGAAACAATATAATTTAAGAAAAAAACATAAAATAAAAAAATTATTTTTGAGTTTTCTAGTTGTACATTTCATGCATGAAATTAAAAAAATCTTTGATCATTATAAAAACTTATTTAAAAGATTGGTGAAAACATACCCTAAGTTCAAAATAATTAATATTAATATATAATGTCATTATAAAAATTTAAATAGTTGATATAAACATACATAAAAATGATATATGAAACACAAAAAAGAGTACAATTTCTTGTAGGATTTTTCTAAACTACATAGGCAAATTATTTTAATGAATTTCACAATATATTTTTTCTATAAATAATAGAATATAAAACGTTGGTGAATTTACTTAAGTTATTAATGTATAAAAATTCATTACATAAGTTATATTCTCTGGTAGGTTATTCACGTAAGAGAATTCATGAAAACTGAAAATAGATTGTATTATCAAATTTTTAGACCTAAAACAGACCTTAATAAAGAAAGAATCAACTTTATTTATTTTGAATTATATTTATTAAATTTAAATATATTTATAAATAATCAAAAGTCACTTTAATATTATTTATAAAACTCATGTTATCATTAAATAACTTTTTCAAAAAAGTTATGAAAATATATAGAAAACAGAATGAAAAAATACAGAGATTTAAAACCCAATTTCATAAAATTTAAATATAGATGTATAAGTTAATTTATTATAATTAAATGTAGAAAATATTATAATATTTCCGAAAAATAATCACTTAATTTAGATCTTTTTAGCTCAATATATGGTCAAAATACAAAAAGTATCTAATTATGGAAAACTGGCTATGTGATTCACAAAAATGGATACATGAATTTCATTTGGCGACATGGATTTCCAATGGATATGTGGGAACAATGAATTTTCTATATGATAATATTAGAAAACATGTATAAATGATATTTTAGGGTCCTAAATGACTTATTTATCATAGTAATAGAAAATAAAACTTTCAGAAGATGTTATGAAAAACAAAAATATAAAATCTAAACATATTTTAAGAAATGAATAAAATGATATGATCAAGATTAAGTATACTTTAATAAATATAAAATTAAAATATATAAATATATAACAAAATTAAACCATATAATTGAACATAATTAAAAATTAAAATGTATGATAATATTAAGCAAGCTTGAGATGATTTATAATAAAAAAACAGGTAATCCCTTGCACAAGCATATCAATCTTAGTATGGAGGGACAAAATATGGAGAAAAAAGGAAACAATAAAACAAATAATTAAATGGATGGATTTTTTTGGTTTAATACATCCAAGAAGAATAATATGATATATTTATAAAAAAAGGTGACCTAATAATTCTTGAAAAGTTATGTGGTAAGTGAAAACAGACAAGACACACTCCTAATAAATACATGAAAATTATTAAAAAATGTGAGGAGATGTTGAGGATGAAATAAAAATAAATGTTGAATCCATGTTACAATAATATTTCCCTAAAAAAAGGTTTCCATATAAGGATAAATATGAACATATTCATATGGAATGCATGATCATATATAAATCACAATTCAAAAAGGAATAGAAGATAGAGTAATTATAAATAAGTTAATGTGCCCTAATAGTTGATGTGAAAAATAAAATTCCACATGAGAATAATATTTTGAACATCAATAATACCATGATACCCATAAATTAACAAGTTTTTAAAATAAAATATGGAGATATTATGAAGTGTTCTCACCAAATTGAAGTTGAGGGGAAATGAGTTTCTATGTTGAGAAGCAAATACCGACCTGGTTTCTCTCACTAAGGAGAAATGGAGGACACACCTTATTCCCACATATTTTTTTTGTTTATTCTTCATTGTATGGAAAATTTAAGGTTATTAATTTTTTGGTAGAACTATAATGTTATGGAATTATTAAAACATTTATTATTTTCTATCATTGATATATTTAATTGGTATCATGATGCCACATTGCAACACTTCATGTAGTATCATAAATATATTCTTAGAGTTCATTTTAAAGAGAACTATACCTGATGATGAAAGATTAAACTTTTATTTTTAGTGATATTTTTGTATAAAAAATTATATAATATTTTTATTTTTTCTAAATTTTGAAATTTTGAAGGTTCATAATGAAAATTGAGGTTGAGGTATGTAATCAATTTCAATTCATAGTTTTGTTTGAATCAAAACTGATTATTAATAGATAATGTTTGTTGAGATGAAACGTAACTTGAAGGAAGAGAATATTACTTCCAATTTTATTATTTTTATGTGTTTATTGATTTGAGTGAAAGTGATAAATTACTTGTAAAATATTATTTATCAACCCATGGATAAGAAAGTTGATCTTTCATTATATACTAAATAGTTTAATGAAAGGATATGATATATTAGTTTATCAATTTGGTTTTATAAATCGTAAAAACTCATGTTGAATTATATTTGACCAATTTATGGAAAATTTCATAGAAAAATGTGTCATTATCCTTCTCTTAAGTGAATTATAATTTAGTAAGTGTGAGAAGATTAAATTTCAAGTCATGGTTGAAGCATTAGTCAAGTATGAATTTCTTTTAATTTTTTACCATTGAATTTATTATGAATAAGTTAATTAATTATATCAAATTTAGAATTGAAATTGATATTGAAAAAATGTTAAAATGGGGAGATTTATGTACGCAAATGGATTGTGATGTAGAGTGTTATATTTTTTGTTAATAAGTTAATGAGATGTAAAATTCAATATCATTCAAAATTTAGGTGGTGTTGAAGAGACTAATTAATGAATAAGTTGAATGTATGCGATAAAAATGGATACCTTATGAGCTATAAATTATTTTTTACTATTTTATTATAGATATATGTTCATATGTTGGAAATAAATATGAAGTGTTATATACTTTATTTGATAATTGGAATGGTTTGTTACTGTTTTGAATACTTGGAAAAATATATTCAAGGATTCAGTAGATTACATATGATTCTTATTGAAATTTAATTAATTAGATTCAATGATAGGTGCTGATAAAATATATAATCACCTTCTACCAAATGATTCTTAATGAGATGGATATTAAAAATCTTGGTAAGATGTGATTTATGAAGCACAAAATCTAGCCGAAAAAGTAAGTAACCATTCTAGTTCTATCAATCATGAATACTACCACATATATTTTGATTAACAAAAATGGATGATCTTTAGAGAATACTAATTTTTATTCTGGTAAATTTTTAAGTAGTTTTAGTTATGTGGAGATTCTCAAATAGATTCTTCATATTCTATAAGTTTCTTTGAAAATTGTTTTTGATTTTTTTTCAGAATGATATAAATATTTTGATATAAATTTATGTTATTTTGAGATGATATGGATCGATTTGAGATTCATTGAGAATGTTTTAAGAGGATCTGATTTGATTTGATGATGTTATTTAATTTTGAGTTTTAAGTGATAATTTGGAAGAAGCATATGGAATATTCATTAAAATAGTATATTTGAAAAGTACTCGAGCACACTGTAATACATAAGATTCTCATTTGATAAGAAATAAGAACTCATGTTTGAAGATGGAGGTTTTGAAAAGTTTCTATGAGTTTATAGTATGACACAAAACATATTTCATATGGTATTTAAAGTTTTATTATTGATACATAACATATTACAATGCATATGGAAGATATTCTCAAAAACTCATACTGAAATGTGGAAAGGTGAGATCATAAAGTGACACATAAGATATTTAAGAGTATATAGAATATGATTTGAAGTGGATGATAAAATATAATGAAGGAAAACAACTCTATGATATGTAAAATATTTATAGGATATGTAATATATCATTGATTATATGAAAGATAATTCATAGAAAAAATTAGCAAAGAATCAGATTTACATTGATATAAAAGATATTATATTTGATATAGAATATATGAAAAGTCATATATAAGATTCTATTAAGGAGATATAAGATCCTCATGATCATAAAAAATATATTCTTGAGGATTCATGAGATAATTAATTCTACTATAGTGACACATAATATATTCTAATTATTATATAATGTTTACCGATTAAAAACAATTCAAGGATTTTGGAGATTGAAATCAAGTGATGTTGAGCTATTATTTAAGTTAAAATATCAAGATGTTTTCGATGATTGAACTATGATTTAAGATGGGCCAAAAGGACGAATAAATGAAAATAATTATGAGAGAATATTTGTGTAATAATTATAGGTTTTCAATTTTGAATAATTGAAATCATTTATGGATATCAAAACTACCCCATTGGGAACTGGCCTAAGCTCAAGGGTTGGCCAACTTGGGCCTCACTGGGGACGTGCAACACGTAGGTGGGGAGGCCACCACAATACCTCATTACCCAACAACACGTTTTCCAACGAGCTCGTACCCTAGTGGTACAAGATCCTGCTTTGTATCTAAAATACCCAGGATCAAATTCGGACAGGGACTAATTTCCAGTACTATAGCAGCAACGGACTGTAGCAGCGGCGACAGTGTTGTGGCGGAGGCACTACAGCATGAACTGTGGTGACGACGGTACTGTAGCAGGTACTGTAGCAGTACTATTCACCGAGGGTCCCTTTGGGCTATAAAAAATGGGCTTTCAAGCCTAGTATTCAGGCCACTTGGCCTTGGGTCTTCGGGCTATGTAATGGGTCTCCCTCTAACCAGTCTAAAGAGGTCTTTGATTTAAATAATAAAATAAGGCTTCATCCCCAACCTTTTAAAACAAAATTATAATTTTTTTTATAATAATAATATTATTTTTAGATCATAGGGAGTAGACCCGTGAAATTCTGATTATAAGATTCAGAAGTTCACTCTACTAAATATCATGGAATTCCAATATTCAAAAATATAGATATAATATTCATGTGATTCAGAGAATATACATTAGAAGAAGAAAATAAAAGTGTATGTGGAGAAATAACTTGATACTATAATTAGATAAATATCTTGTATATAGATGAAGTATAGTTATTATGAGGACAACATTATTCTAGAGAGTTGATCTAGTGCATCAAGGAAGAATAATAAAAGAAGAAGGAGATGATCAATGAGTTTTTTCTATTTGATACATAATAATTATTAAAGTAAGTTCATAAGAAATAATAATAAATAATAAAAAAGGAAGAATAAGATAGTTGATCAAGGTTGGCACTATTGCCGCACAAATAAATATTCTATGTGTCATGACTCTCAATGATGAAGAAAAAGAATAATAAGAAGATTGATAATGAGTTGATATGAAGGGACTAAATTGTATGATAATTTATATGAATATATATTGGTTATTGAAGACTCTGATTGAGGAATAAGATCAAACCAGTTGATTTAGATACATCATATAGTGGATTAAAGATCTTGATCAAGTGTGATTTGGGGGGACACATTGTAAATTAGATGGAGCCCGTATAAAGAACTAATTAGGTGATTATAAAACATTTAGGAGACTATAAATGTTTTTTTGGAGATATCCGTGGGATTAAGGATGATAACTTCACCACTTATATTTACTTTATTATATTATTGTATATTTCAATATTATAAAAATGGCCTATGATGATGACAATACAACCACAGGTGGAAGGACCATGGTTATAGGATGGGATATAACCATAAGAAAATAATGTGTTTATTCATAGGGACTCTAATTCCATAGGAAATTGTGTCTATGGATATATACCCATATAGTAAAGGTTTATATCCATGGTTAATTGTGTTAGTGTCTATATGGTAACATGAGAAACCCCTAATGCTTCAGGCATCTTTGATCCTGACTATATGGGATTGTGAGGCCTCCCTATAGCCATTGGCATGGATTCCCATGGTGTTAGGGTATTCTATAAAGCCATACCACCACACGAATAGGTACTCATGGTGGTATGGGTTTCATGGGAGACCCTACCACCACAAAATATCCATTCCCATTGTTGTATGTGATTTGTGGTTATGGTCAGAAATTCCCACGGATTTACAATGCAGAATAAAAAAATTATAATTAATATATTAATCATAATAATATATATTTAAAAATTGTGATATATATATATATATATATTATTTAGATATATATGGTCTATTGGTAAATGGTTTTTAATTTAAGTACATCATTCATGGATTAAGACACAATGAATGCATTTTTTTTAATTTTTAGTCTGGTCATGGGCATTATGCTAATGCAGATATCCCATGAGCTATCACCATGGGCATGGTATGTGTACCTATAATAAGGGATATTATAATGGGGTTAATTATCATGGAAATATTCATAGTGGTACTATCTTAGGGATATTGAAACAGGTCATGCACACAGGACATGCCCAAGGCAATAGCCCCGATGGCTATGGTCATGACATGATCACCTATGGGTGGAATGTATGTTGACCTAACTTATGACCACTGACATTGGAGATATGAACATGGACATGGACCATGGTAATAACCCTTTAATATTCTTAACATGGGTAATTAAAATGTGAAAATAGAATTACATTGAATCACCCCCGGCTCTCATTGTGAGTGCATGATCCCACTGGGCACATCAATAAGTATATTGAGGATTATATAATTGGAATTTATAAGTTGACAATGTGTTGCAAATATTATATTTTTTTTGAAATATACCATATAATATTGAAATAAAATAAAAATATACTAATTCATTTTTGAAAATATCTTTTATTTTAAGAAAATTATTTTTAAATATAATGGGTTTTTATAAAATTTTATTATTTTTAAAGAATGATTTAAAAAAACAGATTAATAAAATTCTATGATTGATAACAAAAATAAATAAATGACATCCAATGAATAATTAAGAATTTATAAGGAGTAAAATTTTAATTATTCATCGACAAATAATTATATTTTACATAATTTTTTTGTTTAAAAGTTAAATTTATCATATTTAGGTAATAAAATTTAATGAAATTTATGCTTTATATATATATATATATTTATACATAATAAACTAACTTTCTTTGAATGACTGGTAATTGTTATTAAATAATAATAATTTTATTTAATGATTAAAATGTTATTTTTCTAATTTTTTTTAAATGTATTGTGTTTCAATTTTAAAACGATTTTTTAAAAAATTTAGAATTTTAATATAATAAAATGGAAAACAGATATTGAATAATCATGCTAAAATTAAAAAATAAGTTCAATTTTATTTTTTAGAAATAAAATTATTTACATAGGTAAAAGTGATTTATAATGGTAGAGGTTAAAATGTTGTAAAAGAGTTTAAATAAGAGTTAAATTCATAAAATGTATGTAAAATATATATCTAAATTGAATTAATGAAGGAATTTATGGTATATAATCTTCATTTTTCCATTTTTTAATCCACTTATTGACATAACCTGACCAACTAGGACCCTACTAAAGAACATAGTAAGTATAGTATGCCACACCAAGCCTTCATTTGAGAAGTTAGAGGCTCATGAATAGCACCAAGAAGGCATACCATATATGGGAGGCCACAAAATATATCAACAAGTAACTAGAATGAAACAAAAATACACAAGATATTTACAAAAACCATCATCAATACTCAATTAACATATAATTGAACTGTATAATAGATTCATGCATAGGAAAACAAATGAATGTATACAAATGAATGTATACAAATTAATGATTTACCATAATTACCTTATAATGGAATGAAAATATAATCAACTAGAATTCCCAGATTGAACTATGACATTACCTATCCCCATCCAAAAAAACAAATAACCATTAAATGTTAACTCTAGAAAATTTCAATATCTCCATATCCACCAAGGATATATTCAATATGTGCATCATTTTCACAAACACAGCATGTGTGTACATGATGATCATGTAGGGTTAAGTATAAAAATACCTATTAGAACACCCCAACAACTCAATGAAAAATAAGTATCAATTAGTTAGTTCAAACCCAAGATTGTGAAGAACAATACGAAACCAATGGGTACTAAATATTATTTATGTTCAAGATAACCATGGTTGAAGAGGAAACCCCAAACCACATTATTCAACATTATAATGGATTTTACCTCATATGATACTATATATGATCTATTTATTTGATAAATTATTAGAAGAAAAGTCAATATCCCAACTATAAGATCTATTTCCATGGAAATATAATATAGAGGAATGATGCCAAAAATTTAAATATTACATGTTTACCTCATCAAAACTACCCAATCTTCATGTATTACATGATACCTAATATATACACAATAGGGGACCAAAAACTGTCTAAGATATCTATTTCAGTTAAGTTAAAACTAAACCCCATCAGTAAAGAGAAACCCAATCACAATCCTATGTAGTAACACTTTGAACTCCAAAGGTAGACGACCCAAACCTCGTCATCTAGGGGGATTCCTTCCCTACTTATTGAATTTGGGGCCTATAACTCATCAGGATCAAGGGGATAATTACCCTATTCCAAAATAGAGGACCCACACCTTGAGTATGGATGTCTAGTTCTATGGTTCTATGGGGGAGGTGTGGGGGTGGGGAAATGAACTAAGAATTACATAATCGAGACCTACACCATATCTTAACACTTCTCAAGGGATTAAAAACTTGGAGTCTATGACAAATATTTTTCCCTTAAATCATTTTATTTTTCATGAAGTTAAGGTATAAATTCTACCATAATTTCTATAAAGAAAATTTATACCAAAAATTGTTCACCCACCAACTCATTATATATAGAAAATCACTCAGAATGGACTTCTCATATGTCATGTTCTAAAAACAGAGTGATAAAACATGGTAGATATAATAAAATGACCATTAGATGACATGTAATTATTTAGTACATGGTATTTAGTATTCCACCACTACCTGGAACATGTGAATCCAACCTACATAGTGTGTCCAATAGGATTCATGGTGTGTGGGGATGAAAATTTTCTCAAGACATATATCTTTAATATATGTTATGTCATGGCCCTCATAATACAACATGTACTTTTTCTTAAATGAATAATAAAAATAACTGAAAATAGTATGTGGTGGGATATACATACATAGTGTTCCTAGGGTTTTACATAGATTTTTAGAACTAAATACCACTCAGGAATATACCACTAAAAATATATAATTCATGTGTATAATGTAAATAGTGTATTCTATGGTCCACATAGCATGTGGGGGTAGTCAGCGAGCTCCGCATGTACCATAATTCATTCCTTAGTTGTGTTCCCCATTATACACAATATCTATCCAACTATTATATGGTTTTTTATATTCATAGAATAAAAAACCCTATCTGACATGGTTTGAGTGCTACGCATCTTGTGCTACCTACACCACACACAATATAGATGTGTAATCTTCCATATCCATGATTTATAGTGTATCCATCACTACAACCATTATTTCAAACATGATATAGCATAAGGAATCATATAACTTGTATTCCATGCCCAATGTGGTTTTATCTTGAAAAATTCATCATCTAATAGTTTTTTCTTCTCATAGAACTAAACAATAAAAAATGTTATCTTTATTTATTTCTATTTGGAGTAGGGAAAAAACATTAAATCCTCCCTTTCCATTCTCTAGCTTCCATGTGGAATATCATGCATTCATTCATTAATTGTTTATAAAAAAATCGGAAATCAAGATGGGGCATTAAGAATGGGGTGTATAATAAAATAATCATGGATGGAAGAAACATTTGACCACCTAAAAAGTTATTTAATTCATGTTTTCAAAGAAAATGAAGGATAGAATGTAAAAGAATAATTTCGGGTTTGATCATTTTTTCCTCCACAAATTTCTATCACCATTGGTAACCATTAATTTCCTTGGGGTTTTGATGAAAGAAATTATGAAAAAGTATTAATGAAAATTATAATAAAAATATCCAACTTATCATTGAAGATTTTAAAAAATAATAATGTTACACATCAACCAAAGAAACCCATTAATGAAAATTCATAAAATAAATTATTCTAAAAATAATCTAACAAATATCTATTTATGACCAAAATAATCATTACTTAATTGATTTATAATTGAAATTTATCATGGAATAATTTCCTAGGAATTATTATTGATAATAACCATTGATTAAATTACCATTAATTTCTTAGTGAATATTCACATTTAAATTATTCAAAAAAATTAATCATTCTATTTCCCTAGAAATATAGGTAATCTGATAATGATGGAAAGGGTTTCAGATTACATGAATATTAGTGAGGTGAAATAAATGGAAAAGTATCACACCCCAATATCATAAACATCATAACTTTATCAGTCATGTATCGATCCTTGTTATTCATCATTATCTTCATAAAGAACCTAAATAACCTTAAAGAATTATATGAATCCCTTGGAGAAAAATTTAATTGGAAAATTCTACTCCCTATGTAAAAACTATAAAATGATACTTATAGTGTAATTCTAGGTAAAATTTAAGAAACTATACATTTCATTTAAAAACTTGATATTTCTTGGTCCAGGTTCTAAAACTAGAGCACATATGTTATGCCTCACTTAGAAAAAATATACCATTTTAGAAAAAACTATTTTATAAGAATTTACATAAAATATTTTTTAGGTGATATTAGTATTTGAGAACATGGAAGAAATTTTTATTTATTTAATAAAAATAAAATATTTCTAAAAAACCAACTATATTGATTTTTTTTAAAATTCATCCCAAGGGTAAATACCACATTACGAGATGAAAAAAATAATTATAATTTTTTTTACGGTCATTTTATTTAGAAGATTTATCATTTAACCGTTCTATAGGACCCATGACATTAAAAGGCCTAGGAGAGAGTATGTCACCACTGAGAGGGGGTGAATAAGTATAGCCAAAACCCCAACTCTAAATCTACAATTTTCCAATCAATCATTAGTGAAATTGTGTAGAATCCATATTTTATTCTATTTAAACCTTTATAATATTATAAATAATATTTTTTTTATTTTTCAATAAGCTAGTTATTTGATTTTGGAGTTAGGGGATTCATGAATATAATATTAAAAATATTTTATTAATTTTAGTTGTGTGCATGTGTTCAAGGGAAAATAGATTTTCCCTCATATTGAAGCCTAAAATAGAGAATCCATGACTGTGGTTACATTTGTTATGAGGATTATAACTCATGGGTGTAATTATATTACTTCACTATATCATTTCCTAGGAACCGACCCTAGTACTGGGTGCATTAATTAAATATCCCAATAGATAGGTTTTTTCAATATTTAATCATATTTTCTCTAATTATTGGTCTAGCTTATATAAAACCTAGAACTGGAGATGTATATTAAATAGAGATAGTAATGATCCATGAGATATTGTGAATGAATGATATTGAAGAATCTCCAGTAGATCCCCTCACAGGTGCAGAAATCTTTATGATCTAATCCAATAAAGAGGTAGGCCATTCTAATTATTTTTTCTCCATTCATCATTTCATTTCAAAACTAGATTATTTATGGGATCCATTTATTGATTTCTCAATTCCCATCCAATGGATTTTTTATAGATTTGTATCCTTACTTATATTTTGATTTTCGGAGATGAATCAGAGTTATGACTAATTGAAGATGGGTGGAATACCATAATTAAATTGCCGAATCCTTCACCCTACTAATTTTTCATGGATATCAACACTACCCGAAGCCATAAACCATTATTAGTGATGCTATATATGTGGTAGGATACACAACCAATGACCTTAGTATCCTCTCCCCTCCCACACCTATATCTCTAACAATCGAGCATGACTGGAACAACAAGGTATGGATGGTTATAGGGACATGTGATTTGGGAATGGTGGTTAAATATATATGATAATATGGAATAGTAGGTTAGTGTATGGTGGGGGAGATGATGAAGGGTTGATCACATCGGTGGTTGGAAATGTTCCATTTTGAGGATGCCTAGGCTAATGTGGAGCTAGCAGGTGGAACCGAGGGTGGTTATGGTTTCAAACATAAATTTTTGAACCTTATAGATCAGAAATAATCTCATACACCATGTGGTGGGTGTGAATTTTTGGTTTCTTGGACTCACCACCAGATGCTCATGGTGTCTTAGGATATCCACAACCTGACCACAAGCCCTAGACACTTTCTTGAGGCTAAGAAGGCATGATCATAAAGTAGAGTAGCTATATCAGGTTGGTTATACTAGAACTGAACCATAAATCATGTTTTAGAACACGCATTTTCATCATGAATGTGCATTATAGCATGTGTGAGGTGCACATGTGCACCAATGGTGTACACACCCCCTTTGAGTGCCTCCAAAATATTCCTAGTGAATCGAGATTTCACATAAGTGGTATTATTTTGTAACTTTATCACTCTGAGTCAGTTTCAAGAAAGAAATTACACTATAATAATATTTTTTTAACATATATATTTTAACAAAAATTGTATTTTTGTTCACTTGAGACCATTTTTGAGGTAAGATAAATAGTTTTATGATTTAGCTTCCTAAATCTGATGAAGAGGATCAGGTTTTATGATCAATTTATTCTTAGTGTTGGTACTCCATTAGAAGAAAGTTTATGTTAGGGAATAGGTCCCCCATGTCATATTTAGGGTTATGTACTTACCTTCACACTTATGTGGGTGGGGGTCCTCTATTTATGGAGAAAACACTCCCCTGTCTAACACCTCAGGTGGGGTATGGGTCATTCACTAGTGTTAGTTACTCCCTTGATGGATACTTATACTTTAATGAGGTGAAGTCCCACTACCATAGTTTCAGAAACATGATGTGGGTTTCTTGATTTGTGTAGTTTAGATTGTTGTAGTTGGTTAATTATTTTCTAATAGATTTTATTTTAGGAGTTTCTCACTTTCATATGCCCTGAGATCTCTATTTTAAAAAATATCTAGGTTTTATAGGGTTGACCATTCATTCTAGTCTTGTGGTTTTGAGATGAATGGTTTTTCATATTATTCATTTGTAGTTTTTGTGGAGTCCTGCTGGATATACATATATATAATCACAAATATATGGATATCTTCACTTAGACATGTCATATCTTTTGAATATGACATATAGTTTTGTAGTGACCATGATAGACACAATTTTGGTGGATCCTAGTGGTATCTAGAGGTGTCAGTAGAGGGAAACATCCATTTTTAGAGCATGAATATTATGGGAAACTCTCTATCTAACTATTGAGGTTGGTTTCCTCTTTTTTGGTTGTTAGGTGTGTGCCTTACCACTTCTTCATTATATATTCTATTCTAGTTTACCTTTTTGGAATTTAGGGTTTCTCACATTTATTATATATATACTACAGTTAGTTTTATCTAACTATTCGGTATTATTAAGCTCTATGTGGAGATGTGTGCTATGTAAATGTTCATTAGGAAAAGACCAACCATTATGTGTGATATTGAAATTTAGTTCTAGTCACCAACTCCTATAATATTATAGGTGGGAAAGGGGTGGAACACTTAGATTAACACTACCTAAGTGGGGTTTTAATGTGTTGAATCATCTAAGAGTTTTATTAAAGTAGATTTTCCATAGGGATGATGTTTGGATTTAGATGTATTTTGAGGATTGTTTTTGGTATTTATGGTGGGAGGGTTAAATTTTATTGAGTTATAATTTTAGAATTGAGAAAATAGTATTGGTATGACAAACAATATATAAATTCACTAGGTCTCAGATAACATTCTTGTCAAATCAATACACAGAGGCACTAACCACAGGGAAAAAATAAATGGTACATGCATTATATATGAAGGAATAATTGATTTTCATGTTATTCTTGAGTTAGATCCTCAAATATGATTTATTGACCATGGTTCATTTTATTAAAATTATTGGATACTTCCTCATTACTAGCTAAATAGGATATCAAGGCATGGTTGTTATACACCCATGCTAGTGAATGAGCCTCTGTTCACTGACTAGATGACTAAAAGGGATTCTATCCAAGTATTGGATAATTGGATATTTCCCCCAGGAATGTAAGGAGGAGTATCTCCACCCATTTTATAATAATAAAATTTATTTCCCACAGTGTAAGAAGACATTCCTCTACCCATAGTTCAACTAGTTATACTAATGTGGAAGGATAAGTATGTACGTAGGATGAGTGGATTCCATGAGGTCTAGTAATAGATACCACCTAGGTTTCAAGGCTAGCATAATCCTCAGGTAGAGGATGAAAATATTCAGACTATGTATTAATTATTCCACCTTATTTAGATGCCTAGTGATATAATGGTAGTACTAGGATCCAAACATCTCCAAGGCATGGTAGGTAATTGTTGGACCATGATCATTCAGACCCATAATGAGGGGATGCTGCCTTAGAAATAGTTCAAGAATAGTTTCCATAATTATTACTACCTAATGGAATAGAGGTCTGTGTCGTGACCCATCTCAATGGGGCCTATGCTACAACTCTCTAAGCCTTCCTCCAATAAGATAGGGGCTGGCGACTAGCACCGAGTAGGCATATCACTAACATGGGAGGCTTTAGACTAAGTAATTATACACACACACACACATCTCCAAGACTATAAAATGATAAAATTTAAAAACAACTGAATAAGCATGCATTCATACATCTAAACCCCGCAACCAGAGTACAACATGATGTAAAGAAAAGTAAATAGGGCCAAATAAAATACCACAAAAAAGAGTCTAAAAACAAGTCCAACATGAATGTTAAAATGGGAATGTTGTTAGAATACTGTATGAACACACCTTGGTCTGTCTGGTCTCACTAAGCACTATCTGGTCCTAGTCTGTCAAGGACTCTGTCAAAAGGTTGATTGTCTATAAAAGACATGACATGTGCGGGAAAAGCCCATGCAGGGGTGAGTATAACAATACCTAATAGGACACCCCAAAACCACAAATCATACAACAAAGGAAATATAGTCATATCGACATAGGTATATTTCTACAACACATATAACAAGAATATTCATATATACTCAAAAAATACACACAAACTCAAAGGAAAGTCACAACTATAATATGATAACCTATGATTCCAGTTTGAAAATTCCACATAGTAATCATCGAGGAGAACAAAATCCTAAGTATTATAGCACTGATGACATACTTCTGAGAGGTAATTCTCATTGGGTCTTGTCATAGGAAGTACACACTAAAGGTCTAAAGAGATATGATACACAAATGAGGATCACTCCCAAGGCCATGGGGTATACTAAAAATTCAATTCAGTTTAACCTGTTAAGTTGAGTATCAGTGCCAACATAGTTTTAGTCACGATGATACAAATAAATTCACCTAGGGAATGTGTAACGTCCCAGTTCCGGGTGACACTCAACGGGTGCCCCGAACCCGATTCACCACATGACCTCAAGCGCATTTCCCCAAACGCCAGAGGCTGCCGACTAGCAGTGAGGGCCCAGGTCTGATAGTGGGGAAACTATGCCCTCATTTGTCAAAGTGTAGCGCAGCAGAATACAAAATAAAACATACATCAACAGAGGAAGCAGCAAACCATACACAACTGAAATAACCAATAGTAGTGAATATAACCAATTGTATTTAAATGATGATGCTACATGTCTCAAGTTCTAAGAAAACAGCCAGAACATGTTATACATCAATACAGTACAACCAAAAGAAGAGTACAACAAAACAAAGCAAAACAGCTGGCAGCGGCATCGTGAGCCTAGGCTCAGTCCCATGCCCTTCTACTCCTCAGCAACAATCAAGTACCTGTATAGGGACTCTTGCCCCTATCCACACCTCTAGAAATGTAATATGTTTGGGCCGAAAAGCATGACCCAAACAGGGTGTGAGAAATATATCTCAGTAGGCACCCACCAAAGGCACCCCAACTGCATGTAAGCATGCGTCAATGATGTGCAGTAGTAAAATGAAATAAAGTAAGAAACACTCAAAAGTAACTAATTACCAGTTATATTTCCATTTTATTATACATTTAATCCATTAAACTTAAAATACCACCACAGTGAATATTCTAAATAACCAGCTAATGTCCTCAGACACGTAAACTCTTACCCTCAGGTAAAGAGTATCCAACACAAGAATCTACCCTCAGACATAACAGAGTTTTCCCTCAGGCGTACGTAGTGTCACCCTCAGGCGCAAATTTAGCTGCCCTCAGGCACGAAAGAAGTTGCCCTCAGGTCAAAATAACTACTGCCCTCAGGCTAAAAAGTGAAGTGCCCACAAGCTAATCACAAAAATGCCCTTAGGTTAAATATATAACCGGGACATGTCCAACATGTCAAAATTTAGTAAAAAAGCAATTCCTCTCAAGGCAATTCTACAATTACTACATTAAAGGCATACCCTCGGGTATCCTGGCCAAACGACTAAATAGTAGAACACACCCCCGGGGTGGTTCCAGATGCAGGAAACGATCCCAACCAGCATTTTAATATCATAATTAAAGTAATTAATAAATTCTAGGTGTTTAATATAGCAACGAACTCAGCCACACGACACCCCAACATGGGTTCGTGGCACAAAAACGCACAAAACACACAGCAGTTTGAAAACTAAACACCAAGCCACCTACCTTATACGCCAACAAACGTTATACCCGAACACCGACTCCAGAAATTCCCAAGAATGGTGTAGATCTGAAGAAAAACGAAACCCACTCAAACGTAAATAACTTACGTTAGGAGAAGAATTGGTAAGCAACACGCTAGGAGAAGAGAGGGCTTACCCGTGCGGTTCCAACGAGATCGTCCGAAGCAGAAACGGATTCCAGAGGAACACCCGATGGATCTTCAAAGGTCCGGTCTCCTCCTTTGGCTCCAAAATGGTTCAAATGACTCCTCTGCAAAACGAGGAGGCTACTGCCTATTTTAAGCCAAAAAAACAAAGTACACGGCGTGTACTTCCAAAGTACACGACATGTACTCCCTTTATTTAATTGTTCACCTGGCAGTTTCCCACCAACGTGGCACTGTTCACTTGCCGACATGAGTACACGACATGTACTCCTGAGTACATGGCGTGTACTGTCACCCAGCTAGAGGCTTTTCCACCACCTTATTGTTTAGGCCTTCCGACTGACTACACGCCGTGTAAAGGAACACTACACGACATGTAGTCGGTTCCTACACCCTTTGTCACCGGTAAGGCTACACGCCTTGTGTACTCATCCCAACACGGCAAGAAGTACATGACCTGTGGAAAAGTACACGGCGTGTAGTTCCAAAATTTAGGATTTTCCCCCATTTTCCATATTTTTTATTAAAACTCTTAAGGAAAAGAGAAAAGAAGAAGCCCGTACCTCAAAGAGAAGAACCGGGTTCTTACAAACTTCCCCCCTTATAGCAATTCGTCCCCGAATTTCCCTTCCAAGGGTGGTGAAGATATAGCCGTGAACAACTCCAGCCACTGAGCACGTACGTCGGCCTCCCACTCCCAGGTCTCATCCTGCACTCGTCCATGCTGCCATAGCACCCGTATGAGAGGAACTGACCGGACTCGGAGAACCTTCGTGATCCTGCCAACGATATGAATCGGATGCTCCTCAAAGGATGCATCTACCTCCAGATCAACCTCCTCAGGCTGAAAGACGTGAGACGAGTCTGAATGATAGTGATGCAACTGAGACACATGGAAGATGTCATGCATGGATTAGTACCGCTGTGGTAACCGCAACCGATAAGAAACCAACCCGACTCTCTCAAGAATCTCAAATGGCCCCACATACCGCGGTGAAAGTTTACCCTGTCTCCTGATCCGCTTGTGTCCCAGCCTTGGCGAAACATTTAGAAAAACCTGATCCCCGACCACAAACTTCAAAGGTCATCTACAACGATCAGCATATGACTTCTGACGATATTGTGCGGTAACCATTCACTTCTGAATCAACTGGACCTGCTCAGATGTCTCCTATACAAGATGTGGTCCCAGTAAAGATGCCTCACCTGCCTCTAACCAATATAAAGGTGATCGACACGACCTACCGTATAAAGCCTCATATGGTGCCATCTCAATAGTCGCCTGGAAGCTATTGTTATAGGAAAAATTGACTAAGGGAATATGCTTCTCACAAGAGCCCCCAAAGTCTAGGACGCATGCACGTAGTATGTACTCTAGCACCTGTATCGTACACTCTGACTGGCCATCGGTCTGAGGGTGGTATGCTGTGCTCAGAAGCACATGTGTACCCAACGCCCTCTGAAAACTCTGCCAGAAACAAGACGTAAAGTGGGCCTGCCTATCAGAAACGATAGAACGAGGGACCCCATGAAGACGTACGATCTCTCGGATATACAGCCTTCCAAGATCATCAACACCGAAGGTCTACTTGATCGGCAATAAGTGTGCTACCTTCGTGAGTCTATCCACAATGACCCATACGACATCATTTCCATGAGGTGACCTCAGCAAACCCGTCATGAAATCCATCGCGACATCGTCCCATTTCCACTCTGAAATGGGTAACTGCTGTAATAGCCCAACTGGTCTCTGATGCTCCGCCTTCACCTGCTAACAGGTGGAACACCTCGTAACAAAACCAGCTACATCTCTCTTCAAACCCGGCCACCAGTACTGACGTCTCAAGTCACGGTACATCTTGGTAACCCCGGGATGAACTTACCAAGCTGAAGCATGAAACCCCCGCATCAGCTCCTCGTGTATATCCCCTAGAACCCATAATCATCCATGGAAACACAAAACCTCATCATCGCTTATCATCCACCCAGGAGAAGGGTCCCCACTTGCCACAGACTCTCGTAGAAATAGGTCGTCTGAATCAGATAGCTGTCTCATCCTCACTCTATCCAGGAGGGTAGAAGTCACAGCTAAAGATGAAAGATAAGTCTGCCCCTGACTGTAGTGCACCTCCAGATGCATTTCAGAGAACAAATCCATGAGCTTCCACTCACCACTGGTCTCCTGAACCGCCTGTATCTGAGTCTTCCTGCTCAGTGCATCAGCTACTGCATTACCTTTACCAGGTGTATAGGCAAGCTCAAAATCGAAGGACTGAAGGTATTCAACCCACCTTCACTACCTCAGATTCAAGTCACACTAAGTAAAGATATACTTGATACTTTTGTGGTCGGTGAAAACCACAAAATGATCTCCCAATATATAATATCTCCAACAGCACAACACATGAACAACTGCTGCCAACTCGAGATCATGCGTCAGGTAATTCCTCTCATGCGACCTCAACTACCGATACCCGTATGCAACAACTCGATCACCCTGCATCAACACTGCTCCAATCCCAATACCTGATGCATCAGAGTAAACTGTATAGATCTTCCCCTGCTCTGGGAGTATCAGGATCAGTGCTGATGTCCACCTTCCCTTTAGGTCCTGAAAAGCTATCTCGCAAGCTTCCGACCATAAGAACTTCACACCCTTCTTAGTCAGACCCGTCAACGGCGCTGCTAAGCGGGAGAAGTCCTGTATAAAATGACTGTAGTAACCATCCATCCCTAATAAACTCTGTATCTCAAACACGTTCTTAGGCTGCTCCCAGGAAACTACTGCTCTCACCTTCTCTGCGTCTACTGAAACTCCTGCCTCTGAGATGATATGACCCAGGAAGTAAATATGATCCATCCAAAAGTGTCACTTTGAGAGTTTATCATATATCTGATGCTCCCTCAGTGTACTCAATACGATCTCAAGATGGGTGGCATGGTCATGTCGAGTGTGAGAGTACACCAAGATGTTGTCCATGAATACTACCACAAAATAATCAAGATACAGATGGAACACATGATTCATCAGAGCCATGAAAACTGCTGCCGTGTTCGTGAGTCCGAATGGCATAACCATATACTCATATAGACCATACCTACTCCTGAAAGCGGTGAGAGATATATCAGATGGTCTAATGCGTAGCTGATGATATCCTGATCTCAGGTCAATCTTCGAGAACACTCGTGCTCTACAAAGCTGATAAAAAAGATCATCAATCCTCAATAAGGGATATTGGTTCTTAACCGTCAACTGGTTCAGCTTCCGATAATCCACGCAAAGTCTGAGGGTACCGTCCACCTTTTTCACAAAAAGGACTGGAAATCCCCACAGAGAAGTACTGGGTTGGATAAATACCTTTGCCTATAACTCCTCTAAATGCCTCTTGATCTCCTGCAACTTAGGTGTAGCCATCCTATAAGGAGGAATGGACACCGGTGCTGCTCCTGGCACAAGATATATAGAGAAATCCACCTCACGCTCCAGAGGTAGACCTGAAAAGTCGTCCGGGAAGACATCCATGAAACGATCAAACACTGGAGGGAAATCCACCTGACAAGTCCCTTGGTCATCCAGATATAAGCTCGCAATTTGGGCTGTGACTCCACCTTGCCCACGATGCTCTGGTCCAGCTCGACTCGCCTGAACATCCCATTCACCCTTGTATAGAAACTCTCTGCCCTTTGGTGATGTGAAACTCACCCTGTGATGATAGCAGTCTACAAAGGCTCGAAAGGGAACCGACCAGTCCATCCCGAGAATGACGTCATAGCTTGTCATCTCTAGGAAATAGAGGTCTCAAAGAAAGTTACACCCACCAAACTCAAGGGGGAACTCCTTGCACTGACGCACACCAGCCGTTCTAGTTCCCAACAGAGTGTCTAGCATCATAATATCAGAAGATGAAGAAACACAGAGCCCAAGGCTCTCCACAACGGGTACAAATATAGAACTATGCGTAGCACCCATATCAAAAAGTACTGAAGATAAGACAGAAGATACTAAAATAGTACCTCTGACTGTAGAAGGTCTGGGATCCTGCTCCTGCTGGGTCTGTTGCACTGCATATGCCTACCCAGTGCCGCAGACCTGCGACACAGCCTGGCTACCCTGAGCTGTCCTGCCCTACTGCCTCTGAGATCCTGGTGTCTGGCTACCATGGCCACGACCACCATCTCTACCTGCACGTCCTGATGTATCTAGTTCCCCGACTGGTAAGAAGTCACTGGTCCCGCTCCCACCCATGGAGTCTGCACAGAACCCCTCTCACTAGCCTCTAGTAAAAATTCCCTACAAAAGTGCTGTAGATGACCCATATTGCCGCAAGATCAGCACTCCACTGGGTCTCGTGGACACTGCGGTCTCTTGTGCCCCTCTCTACCACACTGGTAGCAAATAACCTGGCCACCTGAAGCATTCTTCTGACTGGAACTGCTGCCCTGAGAGAAGTCTATCTGTCTCTTCCTCTTACCAGTAGAAATAGTACTAGTAACTGGTGCTGAACCGCCCTGGCCCACACCACCAGATTACCATAGGTTCCTCTCCGTAATCAGCACCTGGTTCATGATGGCGTGTACAATAGGCAACCTGAAGAAATTCAACAGCGCTCGGATGTCATACCTAAGAACATCCTCAAAACGTATTGCTCTTAGCATCTCATCACCCACCAACACGGGTAAAAAGTGCTGAAGCTCCGTAAAACGAGTAGAATAGTCCATAACTAACATAGCGCCCTGCTGCAGATTTATGAACTCTCGAGCTCTGTCTTCCCGCAGCGTCTCGGGAAAGAAGAAGTCATAGAAGACTACCTGAAAATCTTCCCACGCCATGTCTCTATGATGCTCTGATTGGGTGGAAACATCCCACCACCTCTTGGTGGAATCACGTAGCATGTATGTTGCGAGCTTGACCCTCTGCCCTGGAGGTGTCTCAAGATGCTCGAAAATAGTCTGCATCGACCCCAGCCAAGACTCCGCAGGCTGTGGTCCGCCATCCCCTGAAAACATAGGCGGATGCTGCTGCTAGAAGATACGTTTCAGTTCGGCCATAGATGTGGCAGCCTGCGGTGCTCCCTGAAAGGTCTGTATGAACCGCATAAAGGCTTCATGGAACTGCGCCTCTGCACCTGTATCCGGTATAGCAGCTAGTGCCGCATCTGGCTCTGCCAGAGGATCAACTGGTAGCCCATGACCCACCATCTATGGAGTAAAGTCATCGCCGCTCTCCTGGAGAACAACACGCGGTCGTCTAGGCGACATGACACTACAAGGTCAAAAGCACGCCTTTGATTCAAGATTATTAAGGATGAAATGAAGAAACCACAAAGGGAACATGAGAAAGAAGGCATCTCAAAATTTTCAAAACAAGACTACACGGCGTGTATACTGACTACAAGGCGTGTACTTGACTTCCCTTCCCCTGCCCGGTTCCTTCGACACGGCTAATCCACACGGACCCCGTTAAACAAAACTACACAGCATGTAATTAATCTACACGATGTGTATGGTGTTATTTTCCAACTGCCCGTGTCGCTTGTGACACGGCCGACTACTTGGATTGAAACTACACGGCGTGTTACACCCGCACACGGCGTGTACATCACCCCATTTCCCCAGCCACCCGACTAAGTCCACACGGTGTGTCCTCGGACAAGACTACACGATGTGTCCTCAAAGGTACACGGCGTGTTCAAGAAACGGTGACATCGACCCGTGTTGTTAGTTACACGGCAGATTCCCTAGGTCACACTACACGTCATGTTCATAATTGACACAGCGTGTTCTGTAAAGGAGTTCACCGACCCGTGTTGTTAGTTACACAGATGGACTCTGGGTCAAAACCACACGGCGTGTATATCTGGTACACGACGTGTTTTACCCAAGCTCTTCCCTACCCCGTGTCGCCGCCCACACGGTTTATGACACGGGAAGAGACTACACGATGTGTACTCAGAGTACACCGTGTGTACTTAAAAAGTTCATTTTTCTTCCCGAACAGAAGGCCATACATGGCATGTGTAAAGATACTACATAGCGTGTATACTGGGTTTCCAGACAGTATGCCTCAGAAACTTCACTGGAACCCAAAAAATACCGTAAAACAACACCTAAGTGCCAAATTCCGATCCGTGAGGGCCCATACTCCCCACGAATCAAAGTTTGACAGCTTATCTGTGTTAAAACATAATAAACAGTCAATGATCCACCAAATTACGGTCAATGGGGGACCATACTCCCGAAAAACCAAAGTTTGGTGTCTATTATATGAAAATCTCACACAAAAATTACCCTATCAAACATCATGTATTTTATCAGTGCAGCTATCACAACAGCATGCTTTTCTAGCACAACAACTATCACAACAACATGCAATTTCCTAATGCACCTACATGGAATGTAAACTATGCATGGAATGTGATTCTAGAATGTACCTAAATGATGCATGAGACGACATACCCTCATATCATCGAGTTGAAACTAAATAGAACCCACAGATAAAATATAAACAACACAATCCAAGTGCGTCACCCAATGGTGAAAACATTTCAACTGTAAAATTTTCAAAACCGAAATAATTGCAAAATACGAGGTAGACTGGATTTTTCTTGTACGCAGGTTAGCTACGCCCGAGAACAGCTTATTACCAACTACCGGTCCATCCTATCCCTGACTAAGGCTCTAAATAGTAAGTCAAAGAAAAGAACTCCTCTGATACCACTTTGTAACGTCCCGGTTCTGGGTGCCACTCAACGGGTGCCCCGAACCCGGTTCGCCACATAACCTCAAGCGAATTTCCCCAAATGCCAGAGGCTTCCGACTAGCAACGAGGGCCTAGGTTTGATAGTGGAGAAACTATGCCTTCATTTGTCAAAGTGTAGCGCAACGGAATACAAAATAAAACATACATCAACAGCAGAAGCAGTAAACCATACACAACTGAAATAATCAACAACAGTGAATATAACCAAAAATATGTAAATGATGATGCTACATGTCTCAAGTTCTAAGAAAACAGCTAGAACATATTATACATCAATACAGTAAAACCAAAATCAGAGTACAACAAAACAAAGCAAAACAGCTGGCAGTGGCATCACGAGACTAGGCTCGGTCCCATTCCCTCCTACTCCTTAGCAACAGTCATGTACCTGTATAGGGACTCTTTCCCCTATCCACACCTATAGAAATGTAATCTGTTTGGGCTAAAAAGCGTGACCCAAATAGGGTGTGAGAAATATATCTCAGTAGGCACCCACCAAAGGCCCGTGCCCAACTACGTGTAAGAATGCATCAATAGTGTGCAGTAGTAAAATGCAATAAAGTAAGCAGCACTCAAAAGTAACTAATTACCAGTTATATTTCCATTTTATTATCCATTTAATCCATTAAATTTAAAATACCACCACCGTGAATATTCTAAATAACCAGCTAATGTCCTCAGACACATAAACTCTTACCCTCAAGTAAAGAGTATCCAACACAAGAATCTTCCCTCAGGCATAACAGAGTTTTCGCTCAGGCATAGGTAGTGTCACCCTTAGGCACAGAATCAGCTGCCCTCAGGCACGGAAGAAGTTTCCCTTAGGCCGAATTAACTACTTCCCTCAGGCTAAAAAGTGTAGTGCCCACAGGCTAATCACAACAACGCCCTCAGGCTAAAAAATAACTGGGCCATGACCAACATGTCAAAATGAAACAAACAAGTAATTAATCTCAAGGAAATTCTACAATTACTACATTAAAGGCATACCCTCGAGTATCCTGGACAAACGGCTAAACAGTGGAACACACCCCGGGGTGGTTCCAGACCCAGGTAACGATCCCAACCAGCATTTTAATATCATAATTAAAATACCTAATCAATTATAGGTGTTTAATATAGCAACAGACTCAGCCACATGACACCCAAACATGGGTTCGTGGCACAAAAACACACAAAACACACAGCAGTTAGAAAACTAAACACCAAGCCACCTACCTTATACGCCAATGAACGTTATACCCGGACGCCGACTCCAGAAATGACCAAGAACGGCATATATATGACAAAGAACGAAACCCACTCAAACTTAAATAACTTACGTTAAGAGAATAATTGGTAAGAAACACACTAGGATAAGAGAGGGCTTACCCGTGCGGTTCCAACGAGATCATCCGAAGTAGAAAAAGATTCCAGACGAATACCCAGCGGATCTTAAAAGGTCCGGCCTCCTCCTTTGGCTCCAAAACGACTCAAATGCCTCCTCTGCCAAATGAGTAGGCTACTGCCTGTTTTAATCCGAAAAAACAAAGTACACGGCGTGTACTTCCAAAGTACACTGTGTGTAATCCCTTCATTTAACTATTCACCTGGCGAATTCCCGCCAGCATGGCACTATTCATTTGCCGACATGAGTACACGACATGTACTCCTGAGTACATGGCATGTACTGTCGCCCAGCTGGCGACTTTTCCACTGCCTTACTATTTAGGCCTGCCGACTGACTACACGGCGTGTAAAGGACCACTACACGGTGTGTAGTCAGTTCCTACACCCTTTGTCGTCAGAAAGGCTATATGCCCTATGTACTCATCCCAACACGGCCAGAAGTACACGACGTGTGGAAAAGTACACGGCATGTAGTTCCAAAATTTAGGATTTTCCCCCATTTTCCATATTTTTTATTAAAACTCTTAAGGAAAAGAAAAAAGAAGAAGCCCGTACCTCAAAGAGAAGAACCGGGTTCTTACAGAATGAATATGAATTGAGGATATTACTCTTGGCCTCATAGAAGGATTCCAAAAATTCTATCAAAGATGTCCTACTGAAGTGATCAATGTCACTGGAGTAGGAGGTGATTCTATACCAACCCTTAAGGAATGGATAATGGAAAAAAACCCTAATGCAAATTTTCAAAGATATAGATGAAAATATATCCAATCCAATATTTAAGGTGTACACGATGTGTAGTAGGGTTACACACCATGTCCCTTGACTCAGGTCTTGCACATGTAAATGTCCTGCATCTCATGTTGTGTCTGTGTAATAGTACACGACATGGGGTTTTCCCTTGTACTCTTACAATGTACCATTACATGTCTTAGCTCGTGTACTTGTCTAGGATGTTCCCATATAGAAAAGTACATGGAATTATTCAACTTCTGTACTCCAACCAGTGTCTGTCTACCCTACGAGGTACATGATGAGTCATTGGGGAGAGGTCACATTCCATGTGATAGTGTCACATGCCATGTGATACTTATATCCTTCCCGAAACCCTATCCACCACTTGGAGAGTCCCAAAAAACAAGTGTATATGAGTTACACACTGTGTAGTGTGAATTTTTACATAATTTTAGATCTAGAATCCACACATCTTCTCTAGTGCTCTGACCACTGATCCTATGATTCCTCACCTAGAGAATCGAGAATCATGCCCCAATAAACATTTCCATCATCAATGAACAAATTCTGAGCCTTTAATACATTGGTAAAAATGGATTTCAATGGCGTTCTTCATTGAAAACCTAAGAACATAAAAATTGGGTGTATATGTTGTCTGATCCATTGTCTTTACCACTGTCGCACCTCTATTGCATCGTGCCAAGATTGGATCTACAATATCAAATTTTTACACTAAGAAACTAATGTGAAATGATCAATTTCATTGATAAACATCAGATGGGGAAAACAAATATCTCCCATGATGAACATAGAAACAAAGGAGAAAACCATGAAACACACAAAATAGGAATTAACCTCAGCCATGTTCAGTTGGACTCAATTATTTTCCATTATAATGAATATTGAAGAACCAAAATACAATAAATAACTCCAAATAAAATCCCTACAATAAACCAATCCTGCAAAACATATGATCTAAAAATAAATACATTCATTGAGTGATTTGCGTTCATCATAAAAATTAAGAATTGGGAAAGAAACCAAATAAAATAAATGTCCTACCTAGATTTTAATTGATAACTAATGAATAATGGATCTATTCCATGATCGTTGCCAAAATCCTTTATTTTGTTGAACATCGATCACCGATCCTTGATTAGATGGAAGTTCTTCTAAGAGAGATCCTCCAATTCTATCTCCATTGGCTCTTCAATGACCCCAAGTTTATGCAGATAACCTTTTTATTTCTTTATAACCATATTATTAGAAAATAATTTAGGTCACTACATCAATGGATTAATAAAATATTTTTTCTTAATAATTTTATTTATTTTAGGCCCGCGACAGCTTTTCCAAAAATGCATCACACTAAAAAGGTTTATGTCACTGTTAGGGTAAAACTTGTGTTTAGAACTCAATGGTTTACTCAAATTTCTGATCCGGGATTACTTTTATAAGTTATTCCATTTTTTAGGAAAAATACCTATGTGTTCTATTTAATATATTTAATATATTTCAGAGATTTATTTTTGGCACACTGGGCCACAAAATCATAAACTGTCTCAGTGTTTGGTCTAAAAAATAATCCATACTATATCCAAAAATAATACATAGAAAATAAGAGTCATTACATCATCCCAACCTTTTGAATTTATGTCCCTAAAAATAAAAAACAAGGTCCACACAAAGATATGTGGGTACTGAGCATGTATCAGATCCTCTCACTCCCATGTTCTCTCTCAAAGATTCTCATACTGCCACTGGACAACCACTAAAGGAATCACTCACCTATTGAGGATCCTTTCCTACTAATACTTGATCTCTATAGAGTACTCAACAAAGGTAGTGCCATCCTCTATGCACAACTAACCCCAGTTAATAATGTGTGATGGATCATGCATGTACCTCCTCATCCAAAACATATGTAAGAATTCATGTATCTAGTATAATTGTAGTGGTAGAGCAAAGAGATATGACACCTCACCAACTCTACATAGTATATGAGAAGGGACAATGAATCTCATAGATAGATTGCCACCATTACCAAATCTATGTAGTCCACATCGAGGTGAAACCCATAGAAACACATGTTCTCCCTTATTGAACTCCAAAGGTCTCCGTCATTTTGATGCATAAGACTTATGAAAAATTTGTGTAGTATTCATCCCCTCCTGGATGATCTGCACCTTCTCAATAGTTACACTAATTCTGGGCCCATGAATGTTGAATATTTTGGGTCAGTATAGAAAATTCATCTATACAAAGCCTCTAATGGTGCCATACCGATGGTGGAATGGTAGCTATGTTGTATACAAAATCCATGGTGGTATGTGATCTTCCAAACTATGGAAAATGTCCAACATGCAATATTGCAACATGTCCTCCAAGACTTGAATGGTCCTCTTAGTTTTGCCATTAGTTTGGGGGTGAAACACTATGCTCAAGTGTAACTAAGTCTCAAAATCCTTATGTAATTCATTCCAAAATTGGGATGTGGAATAAGCATCATGATCATAAATGATCATCGGTGTGACTCAATGGAGTCGAACTATCCTTTGAACGTAGAGGTGTCCCAAGCTCTGTACTAAAATTTTCTCCCGAATAGCTAAGAAGTGGACTGACATGGTGATTTAGTCTATGATAACCCCTATAGAATCATGTCCCTTAAACATAGGTGGTAAGATTTTCATAAAGTCCATGGATATACCATCCCACTTTCACTCTAGCACCTCAAGGGTTTGAGCTAAACCTTCTGGAACATGGTACTCATCCTTCACTTATTGAAAATTAAGGCATAGAGTGACATGCTTTGAAACTCTTCTCTTCATCCCTAGACACCAAAAATGATGTCGGAGGTCCTATTACATCTTTTCCATGCATGGATGCACCGCCAAAGGAGATGTATGAAATTTTCTCAGAACCTCCTCCCGCAATGTCACTTGTACCATCATGCATCCTATAAAAATAATGATATTCTTCCCAAATTTATAAAATACATTAGAAGAATGTACAATGGATATTTGAATCTATAGGTTCTCAAAGTCAGTATCCCCAAGCTGTGCCTCCCTAACTCACTGAAAAATCATAGAGGTGACAAAAATTGACTGTAGGTAAGTTTCTCCATACCCATCCACATAGGATAACTACAATGAGGCCAACTGATCTGATGCCTCATTCAATAACTATGAATAAAATCCTCTGCTAAGAGAATCTGCTACCATATACCCATTCCTAGGAGTACATAAAATCTCAAAGTCATAATCCTAGAGGAACTCTATCCATTTCCTCTACCTCATGTTAAGATCATTCTGAGAGAAGATATACTTGAGACACTTGTGATCAGAATAGATAATAAACTGCTTTCCCATCAGGCAGTGTATCCAGATATTTAGTGCAAATATTACCTCTTATAACTCAAGATCATGGTTCAAGTAGTTATTCTTATGTGTTCTTAATTGATATGAACCATAGGAAATCACTGACTGCCTCTGCATCATAACACAACCAAGAGAGGTTCTTAATGCATCACATAACACTACGTATTGGACTCCCTCCTCTAGAAATATCAAGATGGGATCACTTGTCAATATCTACCTCAACAGTTGAAAATCCTATTGGAACACCTATTTCCACATGAAGGGATTTCCCTTTTGGTTCAAAGTGGTTATGGGTGCAAATACCCTAGAGAAATTAGGCATGAATCTTCAGTAATATTCTTCCAGCCTAAGGAATCTCCACACCAACATCACACTATTGTGTGGATCACAAGATAACACTACATCAAACCTATCAAGATCCACTCCCACTTTATCAACTAAAATAATGCATCCAAAAAAGTGGACCTCCAATATTCAGAACTAACACTTTGAGAGATTTTCGTAAATATGGTTCTCTCATAGTATATCCAAAACCATCCTCAAGTGTCTCGGGTGATCCTCCTCAGATGCCAAGTACATATGGATATCATTGATCAAGACTAACCTAAACCGATATAAGAAAGGATGAAAGATCTTTTTCATGAGTCCCATGAACAATGTTGGGGAATTTGGCCTCACCCAAATTTAACCAAGTTTTTAGGGTATAGCGGTCTCTTGTAGTTTAGATTGGGTTTTAGAATCCTTAAATACCTCAAAAGAAACCTATAGATACATAAATTCTATGGAATACTTTTTGATATTAAGTGTAAAACTTTGGGTTGATTTCAGATAGGTTTAAGTGAACACTCAGAGACTTAAGTGAATTCAATTTAAAATAATGAGTTAATCTTAGGTTATCACTTAGGGTGGATTGGATGCATTCCTTTTTTTAAATATTTCAATTTCTTATATTTGAGATTGATTCCTTTAATAAGATCAAAAAACATAATAACTTACTAGTTTAATACCGATACACCCTAATACTAATCACCAATACACTTGGAGGATCAATTTTTTTAGCACTATAAGGTAAAGGTTCGTATTAACACTTAAAGTAGGTGGCCTTAAATTCAACAAGGATGAAAGAGTTTAAAGATCATAAAAAAATCTCAATTAAAATAAGTGATTACAAATTAATGGAGTAAGAAATAATATACACTCTAGGCCCCTGATTCTCCGTTGGTTCAACCCACAAGTGGTTTAGCCCTCTATTAATGCTATGGTGTCAATAAAAGTGGGAAGTAGACTCATGAAGGAGGAATTGAAGAAGTAAAAAAGAAACAATAAAAATAAAACGATCACTCCACCATTGTATGAATAATTTCTCAAGGTTTGGTGTGAATATTTTCACACATTGAGGAAAATATATCAACATGATAAGAAAAAGACCATAATATGATAAGATGAATAACTTTTACTAAAATCTAAGGTGATTTGAACAACTTACAAGATAATGAAATGCGGTTACAAACTAAAAGAGACAACATAACATTACTAAGAAACTAAGCACCAAGATGCCTCAAATTATTCACCACCACTACCTTAAATAGGAATTTAAAGAGTCTTTTGTCGAGCTCCCAAAATTCAATGTCTTCTCACTTGATTATGGTAGGTCTAGGGTGGTGGATAGTTTATGGAATTTGGACTTTTCCACCCTTGACCAAAAATGGAAGCTAGCTTGCATCCACAAAAAAGAGGCGTCTAAATGAGAATATATATATATATATATATCAAAATTTTGGTGGACCATATAATAAAAAAATGGATATTAGGATGTCCCCATATTTTCTGTAAAATTTCAATCCAAAATTATTTATTCTTTTCTAGATATAAGTGAAATAGTGGGATGTTTTTTTGGTATGCAGAATCTAGACCAGAATTGTATCTTCACATTGGGATGCCTGGAAACCCATTAAAAAATCATAATTATCTTAAAAAAATGTTTAATTAAATGTTTCCCATAATTTATTATATCTCTATTTAAAGTTTTAGAATCATTGGGATTTGATCTTGGCCGCTATAGTACTTTTATTAGGCTGCTATCTAGTTCACTTTTCCCAGAATGTTCTTGGTTTGAGGCCCATTTTTGTGGTATTCCAATGAGAATATTAAAATGATGAAAAAGAATTAATTATTCCTTATATAATGGGGGACCTGAAAATAAAATATGAAAATAAAATCAAGAATATTTTTTGTTTTATGATGTGTTAAAAAATGTACCATGTAATAGTCCATTTTAATAAGGAATTACAATCATAATGTGAATTAATGTTCAATTTGTAAAATTAACTAAAAATGATGTTTATGAATAATGAATAATAGGGATATTATAATATAAAAATTAATATTAGTCTCTTTTAGTGGATAATAACACCAACAACTTGAGTTGTTCTATTCCCAAGGAAAATGTATCTCAAAGATATGAAATTTGAATTTCTTTTTCCAAAGACATTTTAATACAAAATGCTCACCAAATGACCTCATTCCAAACAATTATTAAACCCATAAAAATAATTTAAAACAATATAAGTAAATAAGAACATCCCAAGCCCAATCCCATTACCTTGTTCAAATTCATCATCACATTTCATTCAATTTCAATTAAGCATGCTGATGTGTTGTGTATCATAATAGACAAGGGGGTTCATATTTTTTCAAGGGAGAAAAGATGAAAGTGCTAGGTGGAATCACATTTTAATATTAAGATGAGTATTCATTTTTTTTATTTTATTATTTTTTTTAAAATTTTCCATGGTAATTGAAATTGAACTCAATTGATTCAACCCATGTAGTAAGACTTTTTCGATGACTCCCAGGCTCAAAGACCTTAGGGCACCAAGTGAAGCTCACATACTCAGGCATCATCTAGAGTTTAATAAATCAAAAAAAAAAATTAAAATAACCACAAATAGAGATAAAATTCCCAACTATGGAAAAAGAAACTACAAAGTTATGATCCCCAAGTTCCAAAACCCACACATTTGATCAGTCCATTTCTCTATGCGCAATTGATTTTTTTTTTGATTTTTTGTGTGTGATTTTTTTGATTGTTTTTTTGAATAATCATGTTAAAATTAAAATGTTCACCAAACCTATACCATTTATTATGGGACCCCAAGAACTAAAACTAATACCCCACAATCTAAAGGACGTGGGTTGTGTTTCTTATAAATGGATGAAAATAGAAACGGTTAAAAATCACATCGGCCAACCGCACTTTCAAAAACTATTATCATGAAATTAAACTTGCATTAAAATCAGAATCAAGGAATGTAAAATTATTTGATATTCAATTTTAAAGAGTTAAATTTTTATTATCATGTTCAAGGTTAAAATAATTTATCATTCCATGCATTTTTTTTATTTCAAAAAATTATTTATTTATTATTTTTTTATGCACACAAAAGCAATTTTTTTATTTCTCCTCCCCCAACTTAAAATAACATTGTCCCCAATGTTTAAAGAAATTAAAATTTATAAGGGAATATAGGTATAGGATAAGAGTTATAAAAGGAAATAGAAATAATAAATAATGAACAAATTCATGTAGTGGTTGAAGTTGAAGTTCATGATGCTCCTGATTACTCCTTTGATCTCCATGCCACTCAGAGAAGCCTCATTAATGATGACATTTTGTGTTTGCACACTTGGAGGAAATATGAATTTACTAAATACCCATTAATATAAACATACCAAGAATCATGCACAACAACACAATTATAAAAAAATGGGAACCCCTTGAGGTTCCCTTAACTAAAAAAAAGACAAAAGGAAAGGATAAAAAACATACATGTTAAATTTTGCATACTTAACACAGACTCGAGGTATATAAAAAAATAAATATAAATAAATAAATAAATATATATATACAAACACTATTATATATATATATATATAAATTATGGATGATGTGTTCATGGCAGGTCGTAATTCAGTGGAAGGTGTGCTCCATTATCACCCTGAGGTCGTGGGTTCGAGTCCCGTGGGGGTTTTCCGCCATGAACTATGGCTTGCCCTTTTGTGCATATATATATATATATATATAATAATAATATTAGTATAAATATTTAAAAAATAATAATTGGGAAGTAGTATGACTCATAGTTCGGTGGAAGACGTGTGCGACTCTTTCCCAAAGGTTGTGAGTTTGAGTCCCACTGTGCCCTCCTTTGACATTCGAGGAATTTTTTTCATAAAAATATAATTTTTTTTTATTTTTCCTATTTTTAAATATAAATATAAATATATATAGATATCATAAAATAAAATATATATTACAAAGAAGAAAAAAAAATTGAAAATAAATAAAATAAAATAAGAAACAAAAAAATAAAATAAAAAGAGTGGAAAATAATTTTTTAAATTGATTTTAAAAAAATAATACACAAATAATAATAATAATAATTAATAAAATAAAATAAGTCATGTTTATGCTGGGATGCCTCCCAGAAATTACTTAATTTAAAGTCGTTAGCTCGAGTTAGACCCCCCAACTTACCTAATACCAACTTTCAGCATATTAATGATTACATTTTTGACCAATTACATTAGATCATGGTTGATTCTATATTGGGGTTGGAAGGAAGGTTTGAAAATTTATTCATTAAAAATCATATAGGTCCTAGTGAAAAGGATAATTCCATGAATATCTAAAAGGGTCCATCCAATTTCTTTACTAATATTTCTTAAGACATCAAGGAGAATTTTCTTATCATTAGCATTGAGAGAGGGTGAGATGAAAATTGATAGTTTTTTATTATACCCTATGATGGAATACTTGGGAGTGAAAGGGTGGACCATGAGTTTGAGATTGGGCTGACTAACACTTTTAGATACAGGTCGAGACTTTGAATCTAACTCAGTTTCATTTTCCAAATTTTTAAATAGAACTGGTTCCTTTTGAATAGAAAAGTAAACAAAAAATTGGAAAGATCAGTGTTAGGAATGGGAATGGAATAATTATTTGGGATATCTCTCAATGGTTTAGTGATTGGTGTTTTAGAAAAATCATCAATGGAGTTATACTTAGGAGACTCAATCCATGATGTCAAATTATCCTCTTTTGAATCCAAAAAATAAATTTCCTCCTGATTTAAAGACCCTTCAATAATGCCTTTATATTATTCATAAATCCAAAATCAAAAGGTTTTTTCTTCAATAATTTCATGAGTGTTTTTTAGAGAAAATATTCTTCTATTAGTGATGAGGAATGGACAATATGAGTGGGAATGGGTTGCATAACCATTTCAATTATTTATAGTTCTAATATCAATGATTAAACTTCATAATTAATTTTATCCATTTGTTCACACATTTTTCAAGAATTTGTTAGGTATTAGGTTGGATAGGATCTTGGAAATCATGTAATTATTTGATATTGATCTCTTCAACCATCCTTGGGAGGGATGTAAATTTATCCTTTGAATATTAACCATCCCAATTATGGTACATGTCACTGGGTGTGTGCTCATCAATCAAGGTTTGATCAAATAAATCTACTAATTTAGGGGCTTCCAAATATTGATTTTCCATTTTATTCCAAAATAGATTTGTGACTTTTTAATTTTGAAGATAATCCATTGGATAAGATTGAAATTTTTATTTTAGATTCTCAGGACACACACAAATAGAAAGGGGTAAAGATAAGAGATATGGGGGTGAGAATAGATAATGTGGGGTGAGAAAAGGATAATAGTGTCTAATATAACTTACTTATGTCATCATAAATTGTTCCAAAATTTGGTCTTTCCCAAATTTACCCATGTTTTTAGGGCTAAGCGGGCGCTTGTAGTTTAGCTTGGGTTGTCGAATCCTTAGAGACCTAAGAAGAAACCTATAGACACATATATTCTATGAACTATTTTTGGATATGAAGTAGACAACTTTGGGTTTATTTTAGATAGTTTTAAGTGAATAATAAGGGGATTAAGTGAATTTAATTTAAAATAATGCGTCGATCATAGTTTACCACTTGGGATAGATTTAATGCATTCCTCTTTCAACTATTTCAATTTCATATATTTGAGATGGGTTCATTTGAGAAGATCAAACAACATGATCACTTATTGGTTTAATACCTACACAACCTAATACTAATAACCTATACACTTGGAGGATAAAATTTTTAATCACTCCAAGGTAAAAGTTCATATTATCACTTGAAGTGTGTGGCCTTAAATTCAACAAGAATGAAAAAGTTTAAAGATTGTAAAAAAGAATTATCAATTAAAATAAGTGATTATACATTAATGGGGTGAGAAATAACATCAAATAAAGACCCTTTATAGTCCCTTGGATCAACCCATTAGTGTGTTAGACATCCATTGATGTTTTGGTTTCAATGAAAGCATAATGTATACTCACGAGGGAGGAGTTGAACAAGTAAAAAATCAATAAAAAGAAAACAATCACTCCACTGTTGTGTGAATAATTTCACAAGGTTCGATGTGAATAAGTTCAAAACATATGGAAATGGTATCAATGTGATAAGAAGAAGGCTGGTATAAGAGAATATGAAGAAATTTTATTAAAAACTAAGGTGATTCGAACAACTTACAATAAAATTAAATGCGGTTACAAACTCAAAGAGGCTTTATAACAATACAAAGAAACTAAGCACCAAGATGCCTCAAATTCTTCCCCACCACTTCATTAAATAGGAATTTAAAGATTCTTGTGTAGATATATCAATATTACATTTATTACCACTTGATTATGGTAGGACTAGGGTGGTAGAAATTTTATAGAATTTGGACTTTTCCACTCTTGACCTGAAATGGAATTCAGCTTGCATATACCAAATAGAGGAGTCTAAATGAGCTTCTAGATGGATGAATTTCGGTGGTCCATAGATGAAAAATGTATATTAGGATTATACTTGATATTATATTAAATTTAATCCCAAAAGGATTTATTTTCTAGATATTAATGAAATAGTGGGATGTTTTTCTAGGCCCTAGAATCTGGATCAAGATTGTATCTTAATATTGTGCTATTTGGAACCCCATTAAAACATCAGAATTAACTTGGTCCCATGATTAATTATATGTTCCTAATGATTTATTCTATCTCCAGTTAAATTTTTAGAATCATTGGGATTGGATCTTGTCCACTACAATACTTTTATTGGGCTTCTATCTCGTTCACTTCACCCAGAATGTTCTTGGTTCAAGGTCCATTTTGGTGGTCTTCAAATGAGAATATTCAAGTTATACAAAATAATGAATTGTTCCTTATAGAACCGAGGACCTGAAAATAAAATATGAAAATAAAATCTATACTATTTTGTGTTTTATGATGTGTTAAAAAATGTACCATGCAATATTGAATTTTAATAAGGAATTAAAATCATAATGTTTATTAATGTTCAATTTGTAAAATGCACTAAAAATGTAGTTTATAAATAATGGAGAACATGGATATTATAATATAAACAATAAATATTAGCCTCTTTTAGTGGATAATCAGGATTATTCATGCCAAAGGGCATCACCAAGTACTTATAGTAGCCGTAGAAACATCGGAATGTCATCTTCGGTATATTCTCATCCCGTACTCGCAACTAGTGATATGCTGACCTGTGTTCAACCTTTAAGAACAATTTTCCCCTATCAACTGATCAAAGGGGTCATCGATACTCAGTAGTGGATAATTATTCTTCATGATCTCCAAGTTCAACTTCTAGTAGTCCAAACATAACCTCAAGCTCCTATCCAGCTTCTTAGAGAAAAAACTAAGGCTTCCTAGAGTTAAACATTGGGTTTAACAAATCCATTCCTATGAAAGTCCCCCAAATTCACCCTCAGCTCAAAAAGATCTATATAATCCATAAAATATGATAGAATATATATTTATTCTATACCAAGGTGTATATGAATGAATAAGTCTATCTCTCAATAGGGAGGTAATCCTGGAACATCCTCAGGGAAGATGTCCTCATACTCCGGCACCAGTGTAGGAAAATGAGAATTCATTACATCCACTACACCAAGGATCATTCTATCCAAATTGTGTGTAATAATCCAAACCCTCCTATGAATGAGTCTATCCTGCATTTACATAGTTTTATTTTCAATGAAAAATGAGAACCCAGTTCCATCATTGTGGACACACCACATCCTCCACCTAAAATAATCAATATGGTCATTAACTATAGATAACTAGTACATACCTAATATGATGTCATAATGACTCATCACTACTAATAAGAGATCCCAATATAAACTCTCACCTCTAAGAGTCATCTCACATTATCGGCACAAGTGTGTGATTGCTGAGTCATCTCCAGTAGGAGTCTCCAAGCATAAAGGTTGATCCAATGTCTCAAATACAATCTCTAAGTCTTGTACAAGATAGGTGGAAAGAAAGGAATGACTAGAACCCATGTCTATCCGTTTTTTAAATAAGGTATAAAAGACATATATCATACCTCATATCATTATAGGAGCCTCTGGG
The DNA here is from genome assembly GCA_963277665.1 of Viscum album. Classification (NCBI taxonomy): domain Eukaryota; kingdom Viridiplantae; phylum Streptophyta; class Magnoliopsida; order Santalales; family Viscaceae; genus Viscum; species Viscum album. Next base: position 58,023 of record CAUJRU010001559.1, on the reverse strand, counting down.
TTTTAATCTTAGACTACCTACAACTATCCCCTTCCTTGTTCTCCATCTCCTTGAGCCTAGAATAGACCACCTTGGGGTGGTGTTGGTAATAAGTCAAAGCATCTACCACCTCCCACTACTCTACCATCTCACCTTTCATGTTCTCCTCCCTATATAAATGTGTTCTCTTGCCACTATATTCACCTCAACAGCCCATACATAGTCTCTTTATTAGCTATATGATGGGTTGTAAAATCTTGAGTGAGATGTACCCTTCCATCACATGAGTAATACCACCTCTACCTGAGCTGATTGGACCCACCCAATGATCCATGAACCATAGATCCTCTATCTTGGGACCTCATACTAAAACATCTCACACATCTAAGTCCCTAAGACTAATGTTTCCACCCTACTTCCAAGGTATCTTCTTATACTTTCCCACTGCCATCATCCGGTGTCTGTATTTGATTAACCAAGAAACTCTCAACCACTAAAGCTCTCTATATCATCCTAGCATAGGTAGGAATGCATAAAAGGATAAAAATGGATCTAAAGTATCTCTACATCCCTTACTCAAAGGTCCTATCCCTGAAGAACTGATCATGAACCATATCCATTAAGTTCCTAGAGAGGTTGGTAAACCTAGATGAATACTCCACTACGGTCATGCTGACTTGCTAGAGCTATATAAGCTCCTAGATATGTACACACCTCACCATATCTGTAGTTAACTCCCCTCTGAAGATATAATCAAACATTGACCATGGTAGAGTCACCTTATCATAAGACTGGGTCACTAACCCCAACCATCGACCTGCTGAGCCATGAAAAAGGCTTGCCACCAAGACCACCATCTGATTTGATGGTGTCTTGAACATACAAAAAACACATGTCAATTCCTAAAGACAGTCCTTAGTCACATGTGGGTCAATCTTACCTCAGAACCTGAGGGGTCTCTGTCACTAAAACTAGTGAAGTGCACTCAATCTTCACACCTCATCTTCTAGTACTATGGGTACCATCATCTTCTCAATAGGTGGTGGTATAGCTAGTGTACAACCTGGATGTATCACTTACAGAACTAGTCCCTATATTTATACCTTATCTCTGATGAGATCACCTTTATGGTCATGATGTTGTACCCTAGGTAGCATACATCACAAAGGTATCCTATAAGTAAATAAGATGTAGCATGGTTAATGAGAATATTTGGAGATCTGATTCAAGAAGGACATAGAAACTACAATCAATTCCTATATGATGCATGTACCATTATTTTCCCTATAACTGATGATATCATATAATGTGTCTAAAAATAGGTGATCAGAGTCTTGGTGTATGGATACATTGTCCACCACACCAACACCGGAGTCCCTATCCTAAAATTTGAACCCAAAACACTTAACAATATTACCCCAAACCAATATCACAAACTATAGTAATAAGGTATAACTGATTTCTCTGATACCACTCTATCACAATATGTCCCTATGGGGCCCATTCCATGACTCCCCAATCCCACCTCTAATAAGTGAGGGGCTGAAAACTAGCACTGAGTAGGCATTTCAATAAAATGGAAAGTCTTAGCATAAGTACTTGTACACACGCATACATATCCAAGCCTATAAAATGCTGAAATGTTAAAACAACTGAACAACCATGCATGCGTAGATATGAATCCCACAACTAGAGTATGACAAGAAGTAAAGGAAAGAAAATAGAGCCACATAAAATCCCACAACAAAGAGTATGAAAACAAGTCCAACCTAAAAGTAAAATTGGGGCTATCATTAGAATACCATGGGAACACACCTCAGTCTGTCCGATATCACTAAACACCTATGGTACGGGTCTATCAAGGAATCTATCAAAAGGTTGATAATTTGAACAAGACAAGAAACATGTGGGAAATTCCCATGAAGGGGTGAGTATAAAAATACCCAGTAGGACACCCCAAAACCAAAAATTATACAAAAAAGGAAATACAGTCAGCTCTACACAAGTATATTTCTACATAACATATAATAAGAATATCTAGATATACTCAAAAAAGATACATAGTCTCAATGGTAAGTCACAACTGTAATATTCCATCCTAGGATTCCAGATTGAATATTCCACATAACACTCGTCTAAGAGAAAACACTCCTATGTATGATTGTATTGATGATGTATATATACGAGGCAATTTTCATCAGGTATCTTCATAGGAAGTACATGTTGAAGGTCTAAATAGATACGATGCATAGTTGAAGATCACTATAAAGACCATGGGGTATACCAAAAACCCAATATGAACTAACCTTCTAAGTAGAGGATTGGTCACCACATAGTGTTTGTCACAATGATATTAAGAGCTCCACCTAGGGAATGAAGATGAATAGAGGATCTTAGTCTGGGACTCATAGAAGGATTAAAACAACTATATCCAAGAAGTCCCAATAAAGGGATCACTGTCCTAGGAGTATGAGGTGATTCTATACCCACCCTTAGGGAATGGATAAGGGGAACACACCCAAATAAAACTTGTCCAAGATATAGAGGATAAGACATCCATGCCAATATTTAAGGATTAAATGACATGTAGTAGGGTTATACACTGTTTCCCTTGAACCCAGGTCCTTCCTGTGTAAACGGCCCGTGTCTCATGTCATGTCCATGTAACAGTACATGGTGTGTGGTTTGCCCATGTACTCTTCCTGTGTAGCAGTACATGAATTATCCCATATACGTTTCTAGTATGTTTCTATGTAAGGTAGTATGCCACATACTCCAACCCGTGTCCATATACCCTCTGAGGTGTATGTTGATTATATGGGGAGAGGTTACACACCATGTGATACTTATCTACTTCTCAAAACCCTATCCACTATTATGAGGGTCCCACATGGAGTGTGGTTCTGAATTACTTGCTGTGTAGTGAATATTTTTCTAGAATTAAATATTTTTAATCCTCACATCTTCTTTAGTGCTCTGACCACCGATCCGACCATGCCTCACTTAGAAAATCGAGAATCAGACCCTGACATAACTTTACATCATTAAGAAACAACTTCTAGGCCTTCGATCCATTGGAAAAAATAGATTTGAATGGTTTTATTCATTTTACACTAATGAACATGAAAATAGGGTATCTATGTTGTCTTATCCCCTACCTCTACCACTGTCACACCTATATTTCTTTGGGATAAGCCTAAATCTATAATATCAAATCTCTGTTCCAAGAAACAAATGTACAATGAGAGATATCATCAATAAACATAAAACTGCATGACAAATGAATAATGCCCATGATGATGAACAAATAGGAGAGAAATCCATAAAACTTGAAAAATAGGAATGAACCTTAGCTATGTTCATTTGTCCACAATTTTATACTGTTATAATGATGAACAAATAATGAAAATACAATAATTAACTCCCAATAAAATCCCCCAGAAAAAACCATCCCATAAAATTACTGATCCACAAATAAATTCATTAAAAAATTTATTTTCATTCATAATAGAAATTAAGAGCATGGAATGAAACCAAATAAAAAATATATCCTACCTTGAATGAGATCGATCATTGATGATGAATGGAGATGCATTGTGACCGTTGGTGAGATCCTTTAATCCTGTTGCTTGTTGATTGATGATCCATGATCCAGATGAAGTTTATTTGAGACAGATCCTTCAACTATCTCTCCAATGGATTTAGGGTTATATGGTTAAACCTATGATTTTTATAACCATATTATTATAGAAAAATTTATGTCACAACATCAATGTATTAATAAAATATTTTTACTTAATAATTTTATTTATTTTATTCCCACAAACAAATCGCTCCAAAAAAGGTTATGCACAACTAAGGTAAAACCAAATTTATGAACTCATTGGTTCCCTCATATTTCTAATATGGGTCCTTATTTATAAGTTCTTTCACTTTTTTAGGAAAACTACACATGCCTGCTATTTAATATATTTAATATATTTCAAAGATTTATTCCAGGAACAACGGACCTTGGAATCACATTCCATATCAGTTTCTAGTCTAAAAAATAATTCATACAATATCCAAAAATAATATATAGAAAATATGAGTCATTATATATGTTTCCATCATGGTGTTGATGGAGTTACAACATGGTATCATGTTTTTTGCTGAGAATTCACTCAAAAGATAGTCTATTGACATGATTCATAATTGATTATTTTGAAAACATAAGTTTAAGTGTGTACATAATAAATAAATGTGTTCAAGGATCATTACCCTTTGTATCCACAACTATATATGGGATCTGGTGTGACTTATGGTGATGAAGAGGTTCTTGGAAGATGGAAAAAATATTGTAGCTACTTTTGGAGCTTATCTAGGAGTAGTGTCATTAGCTTTATTTAAACAACTTAATTCATTAGAGTCACAATGCAGTAAGAATTAACATGTGATATCTCAGACCCGATGATAAACAACTTAGGATTCATGTAGGGAATCTATTCAACTATTAGATAGGATTTAATATGTTTTTTTAGGATGATTCCATAGAGTGTTTGAATTTATAACCTATCTGGAAGTGGAGGGAAGTTAAGAGTTTATGGGACTCTCTTTCAAAGGTAGTGATATGAACAGCAACCACCTAGTGGTGGTTGAGGTAGTCTTCAAGGAGAAAAACTAGGTAGACGTGTTGGAGGTACACTTGGAGGGGGAGATATAAGAGTATGAAACTATAATTTTACTTCACCATCTCCTTCCCAAGTGGTTCACACCTAGCTTAGAGTTATAGTGAAAAGGGAAATTAAAAAATATAGGTGATTGAGGGTTATGAATAGGAAACACCTAACATTATCTAAGATGTAATCTATATCCAATAAAATTTGATACACATAATTATAGACATAAATGTGATACATTACTTTGCCTTTAGATCCCTATTTTATGAGATATATATTCTTATGGTTCCCTAAGACCATCCCATTTGGATATAGATTCCTACTATAGGTGATGACACATTCATGGACATCTTCTGATGATGTGAGCTTGTTCTTAGGGGAGTGATGTTTTTATGTGACCATATAGTGGTTGTGATTAATCCATGTGACATCATCCATGACATGGATATACTATCAGTATTACATTCCCTAATATATATCCATCATCATAGAGTGATGTGATTCCAAGATAATGTATATAGATTCTCCATCATGGTTGAGTGGGGCCTTCAGTTAAGACAAGTTGAGCCTATTTATGAGAAATTGTAACTGATCACCCACTAGTTAGAGATTTTATCTCTATGTGTGATAGGTTCCATAGAAAATAACCTTTCTAACATGGTGAATGAGTTATAGGACATGTGTCTTGAGGATTTTCAAGGTCTTACCACTCATTAAGAGGTCGACTTATGCATTGATCTATACCACAGGGCCACCCCTATATATATCTAGAAGCATATGAAATAGACCCCAAGGATCTCATAGATCTAAAGGTTCTATTAGAGAACCATATAGAAAAATTATTCATTATACCCACTGCACCACCTAGTAACTTTCAGTTTTATTTGTAGGAAGGACTGCTAGAGCTTAAGGCTCTGTATTGACTATCACCGCCTAAATAAAGTGACAGTAAAGAAAAAGTACCTAATGATAAGGATTAAATAACTCTATAAATATATGAAGGGGGGGGGGAGTGGTTCAAAAATATTTATTTATATCAAGATACCCCAATAATTGGTTTCTTTGGTTGGATATTCTAAATATATAATTTCAATTTCATTATAAAAATTATGAGTTTCTAATAACTCCCTTCATCGTAAAAAACATATTCTATGTGTTCAGTAGACTTTGGAACCAATTTTTTTCCCTTATTAGTCCATTTTATGGTTTTATTCATTGATGAAATTTTTATTTATAAATAATCATAGGAATAAAATGTTGAGAATCTGATTATTTTCTTGTACTTATATTCAGAGAACTAGCACCATGGTAATATATTGAAGTGTATGTTTTATATTTGAGAGTTCTAAAACTAAGGGAATGTAATTGTAGAGGTTAGAGAAACTATAGAGTAAATAAATATTGAGGTAGTGCTACATTGGGATCCACCTAAGTCAATTTTTGAGGTGGAGTGTTTTTTTGGGTTAGTAGGGTTCAATCAAATATTTTTTTAAAATTTCTCCCAGATTGCTATCCCTGTGACTGCTCTTACCTAAAGGGGATGAAATTAAATTATTATAAGGGATTTCATAGATATTTCAATGATTTAAAGTGAAGGGTGATGTGTAATCCTATACCATGGTTTTTCTAGGAAGGAGTTGTGTCTATGGTGTTCAATGATGCCTCTAGAGTTGGGATTGATTCTGTATTGAGGTAGAGGATAAAAGTGATTTCTTATTGGTTTATAAAGTTATAGAATCATGAGAAAAAATATTAAACCAATGATTTAGAGAGAGTATAGGTAATTTTTTCCTTTAATACTTAGATAAACTACCTTATTAGAGAGTAGTTTGTAGTATATATATATACCACAAGAGTCTCAGATTCATCATTAATCATCGAGATTTTAACATGAGGTAGTGGAATTGGTTGGAGTTCCTATTGGTCATTAACATTGATATTTTCTATAATATAGGAAAGGACAATGTATTTATTGATTATCTTAGAAATAAGTATCATTATTAGTTATTTGGAGAGGAATCTAAGCAATTAGAATCACTAGAGATATCCTTTGTAGATGCGGGAGAAGTGAACTATCTTTATCAGTGGTGGTGGCCCCTAAACTTTGTCAATGCACGATAGAGGAATAGTCAATGACATATATTTAGAGGATTATTTTGACCAAATATCCTTAATGGATACACCATATGTATATTCCTATGGTGGGGATCACATCATATTATTTTGAGGACATAAAATGGTGTCATTCACAATTTGTTGGGATATAATAATGGAGTTCCATACTTCACCAATATGGGTATGTGTGAGAGTGAAAAATATTTACCAAGATAGTTTTTGTGGGTTGGTATTAAACAAAGTATTTATAAGTTTATCTCATGGTGCCAAGCCTATCAGTAGGTGAAGGTAGAGAATAAGTTACCTATAGGTTTATCCCAACCCATTAAAGTGATAATGTGTAACTGGGATGGAATATCAATGGATTTCATAATGGGGCTATATTATTCAATGAGAGGTGACAAGGATATTTGGTTGATCATAAACTAACAAACCAAGTCATACCATATCCATTCTATTTGGGAGTAGTGCTCGGTAGAGATATTGTGTGTTTTTTATGTGGAGAAGATTGTACCATTACATGGGATACCATCAATGATAACTTCCAATGGAGATGAACAATTTATTTCCTAGTTGTGTAGGGGATCACATGCGGCATTAAAGACTCAATTTTCAATGAGTACAACATTAATCTATTATATTGATGGTCATACTAAGAAAAACATCTAGGTTCTCAAGGATACACTATAATATTTTATGTTGTATTCTATCTATAATATGAACAATAACTTGAATTTAGTGTAGTTTATATAACCAACATCTTTCACTCCACCATTAGTATGGAAAATTTTTGGCCCTATAAAGAAGACCTTGTATGATACCTATATAAAGGATGGAGGTAGAATATTCATTACTGATAAGGAAAATTTTGTTATTGGTGAGGAAAGAGAAGGTACAAGTAATCCATGACTGAATAATGACCACTTAGATATATCATAAGTCTAATGTGAACTGGTGATGAAGGTCCTTGAAGTTCTATGATGGGGTTCTAGTGTTCCTAAAGGAAATACCATGAAGTGATTTGAGGAGATTCATTAAGAAATGTAAGAAATCCTTGATATTCCTTGATCCATTCACGATCCGACATAGGGTGGGTGATGATACTTACCACATCAAATTGTCTATGCATTTAGACAAGGTGCATAGAATATTCCATTTATCATAGTGATGGGGAAACATGAATAGCTTGTCACACATCATTAAATTGGGTGATATATTGCTAGTGGTGATCAAGGATCAACATGAGAGGAAACTTCATGAGAAGGATATTCTACTAGTTCATATCCTTTAGAATCATGGGAACCTTTATGAGAGCCCTTGGGAGCATGAGAACCAGATTTGGGATCAGTAACCTCACCTTTTTGAGTAGTTTATTATTTTTGGGTTGAAAACACATAAAGGTGGGTAGGATGTATAAACCCTGTATTTTTCTATTTGAATTATTATAATATTTTAATAAATGTGTTTGAGGTTAGTCGATGAGCTAGTTCCTTGATTTTGGAGTCACGGTACTTTATAAATAGTGTACAAATGTAATATTATTTTTGGTCCATGTATGTGAATTAGGGGTAAAAATTATTTACCATAAAAAGTTATCCCAGGAAATATAATATCAGATCAATGTTGCATCCAGAAAGGGTTTTTTTACCATATAGGTGCTATTATTTGAGTTCTCTTAATCAGTTCATAGGATTGAACACGTTGCAAGGTGTATTAATAAACAAAAACCATGTTTTTTATCTATATAATCAACATTTTAAATATTTATATTGTTTGAAACCATAATAATTATAATTAGGGATGGATATTGATAGAGTATTTATTGGAATAGGGATCCATCTAATGTGATAAATATGGAGGAATCACTAGAGGATCTCATAGCGGGCACATACCTCTCCATCAACCTCAAAAGGTAGGTCATCATTATTTCATTATTTATTTGTTATTTAAATCTTTTTTAAAATGTATAAATTTATGGTATTTGGTTCATTATTCTCAATCCATGTTCTATTGATTTTATGTACATTTTTATCCCTAACTTACATATTTATTTTTGGTGATGAACTGGAGCTATTGTTTATTGAAGGCAGGTATGTTTCTAGGATCTCACCCCAAATAACCCTTACTACTAGGGTTGTTTGATTTTTTAGGATATATCAAAGCCACCGACTGTAGTTGGTGGTGTCACATGAGAGACTATATACCCAACCGGTGAACCCAACTTGCACACCCTCTCTCTCCCAATCAAGAATGATAGGCATAGTGAGTCATGAATTCTTATAGGGATGATATATCTTGGGATGAATACAAACAATCAATATTAGTGAGGCATGGTAGGGTAGTGTGAGATGGGGTGATAGATAAGGGAAGACCACATCAATGGCCCATAGGGGTGGAGGAGGTGGATTCCACTACGCTATGAGGTGAAACAACAATGGATAGGGTTCCACCACCGAACATATGGTTCTCTAGTATTGAATAGTGCCCCATCCTACATGTGTTTGGTGGGGCTTGGTAGGTTAGTGGGCCTACCCACTAGTGGAATAGTGATCCCAGACTTAATCAATATGGTTTGGACTAACAATTTCTGAACCATGAGGACTAAGTGTTGACCTGGGGTCAAGTGAGCCTAAAAAATAGTTTGGGTAGGTGCATGGGGTCATTTACTCCTGAATGAATATAGGAAGTGTGTCATAGTGTGTGTTGGGAAAGATCCACTCCCCCCTTCCAGTGCATCCAGAAGGCACCACATGAACTGATATTTTGTTAACTTTAATTTTTTGTAACTTTAACTCCATGTGTTATTTTTAATAAAATGAATAGTCTATCCAAATTTATTTCCAAAACAATCCAGAATAAAATTCTCAGTTTGGTCATCCTTGTCCATTTTTGAGGTGAGATATATATATTTTGATTTATATTTAAGGAGACGATGATGGGGATCGTGTTTTAATATTGAATAGTTTTTGGTGTTGATACTCCCTTAGACTAATACCTTTTCATTGGATAGGTGTGGATCCACCAATACGGTTCTAGAAAGGTAACACATATTTCTTTATTTAGGCAGTTCATATTCTTGGTGTTAGTTTATGACTCTCCAATTGCTAGTTTTCGAAAAGTGAGACCCTATCATATGCCTTTAGTTATATAATTTAAAGAATATATAGGTTTTTTGATGGGTTAACCATTCTTTTAGTTCTTATCATTTTCAGATGACATCTTTTCCAATTATTATATTTTGTATTTCAGGGCACCATACTAGGTTTGTATATACTCACCCCAGTGTAGGAATCTTCACCCACACATTTAGTTTCTTATGCTGATGATGGAAAGTTTAGCATGGACTTTGGTGGATATAGTTTTTATAAATCTTCATGGTACCTGGAGGTGGCAGTAGTGAAAGAAGTCTGTGTCTAGAGCTATATCATTGTGGGTACCCCTCCATCTCAACTATTTAGGTTAGTTTCCACTTTTTCATTTGTTTGGCATATTTCTTTCCCCCCTTTCATTATAGATTATTTATTGTTTATCCATTATGGATATTATCATTTTTTTCATACATTATATATATATATATATTTAATAATTAGTTCTTTTATATATATTATGTATTGATTTTTCTTATGTAGATATGTGTCTTGTGTACAAGTTCTTTAGGATATGTTCCCTAATTATGGGTGGTATACTAAATTGGTGCTAGCAACCTACCCTTATCCTATTAGAGGTAGAATTGAGGTATAACACTCATCATATTACCATATAGTAGGGGTTTAGGTTGATCAATTAATATAATATAAGATGATGATGAAATTATTTGATGATGTGAGATAGTGTGATAAAGAATACACACAAACATAAGGGTTTTTACAAGGTTCACAAACCCATATTTTTAGGAACCTAATCCATGGTGTCTAGTGGTTGAAATCCCACTACCCAAATTCCAATTTATTATTAATGAAAAAAGGAGGATAGAAAGTGTGTTGTATTGAACTCCATTACAAGATGAACAAGAAGTTACTACAATTAAAACTTTCTTCACTTCTCATACCTCAAGTGACATCAATATTTGGACTTGGTTTGTACCCATGTTCTTCTCCTCAATAGAAATCCAAATCTATCTTGGATTTATCCTTTCATTGGATGGAAAAACTTTTAGATCCTATATTTAAATAATTATATAGATCACCAGGTGAGTTTCTATTTATTTATAGACATAGACTATATTATTCCATGACTTGTATGACTATAACATGACCCTCAGATACAAAAGATATGTAATGATAAATACTAAATATCTTTGAGTATATATTATTTCCTTCATGAAATTATGGGTAGGTTATAGTTTTATATATTTGATACATCTATAATAATCATCCCAATAAACTTTTATACACAGAAACATTGAGGTGTGGATTCTCCTATTATGATGTGGTCTTACCTACTTCAATAGACTGTATGACATAAAAATTTTCATTATGGAATGAGAAAACTTGGATATTATGTTATAAATACACAAATTTCTTCCTAGATAGTCTTAATATAATATTTTAATCCTCAAAATTACTCAAATTATTTCTCAAGGAACAAATAATTTAAATGTGTAATGGTTATTCTCATGTTAATTAAGCTCCATTCCAAAATTAGAATAACCCAATTAAACAACCATCATCTATATGATTAACGAATTATTCTATCATCTACCCAAAAAATCATTCCTTTCATTTATTTTCATATCCACTCAACTTAAACGATATTCCAATTAATCCATGATCATGTTTTCAATGCATAAATCATGATAAAATTCCAAAATCATGAATTAATTTCCCAAAGAAACAATCCATGGAATGCTTCTAATAAGGAATTTATTGAAACACCACATTATAAGATAAAATAGTGTTTGTTAGAGTAAATGAACCATGAAATTAAGATAAATGACATATTCATTATGAATAAATTTAGAAAACTCCCTATCTCCCTTTTTAAAATGAGTTATTGATGATTCAACAATCTTCTAATGGTCTCTCCAATCTCATACATTGTATTTTTTTGAAACATGCAAATTATGATAAGAGCTATTATATGTTATTCATGTCATTTATAAACAATATCAGTTTTTTGGGTATTGTTTTTACTTATAAATCCATAAAAAATTATTTTATATATGTTTTTATCCATAACATTCATTGGAATTTATGGTATGGATCAAAACTTAGAGGATCAAAGGTGGGAGGTTAACCAGGATTTGGCCACCAAATTCCCCCCACTTTGTGTTTTCAATGACACCTAGTGGGGCACAAATCCCCATGTCATGGCTAGAGGTTTTACATTAGGGGGAGGGGGATACATGACCATTGACCCCGATACCCTCTCCCTCTCCCCATATCTCTTAGGATCGAGCACGATAGGTGCAATGCAACACTAATAGTGGCTAGGTTATTGGCTCTGAGAATGAATGTGGAAAATAGAATATGGATGGGTGTTGTAACATCCCGAAAAATTCAAGTAGTAATTTTCTAGTAATTATGTAATTGTTTATAATTTAAAAACCAACTAAGAGAAATTTTAAATAAAAAAATTTATGAAACTAATATATTTTGTATAATAAAAATAAGTTTTTATTCAAATTATAAAATATTACTTTATATTTCAATAAATAGTATTTTTATATCTAAATAAAAATAAATTAATTTATTATTTAAATAAATGTATTTTAATTAAACAAAGTTGAAATATTGGGTTATTTATTTTAAAGTATGATTTCATATTTAAATTTGTGAATAATTTATATTATTTAAAAGTATGTTTTGAAATTATAATTAAAAGCCGATAATTTGAATGAAATTATTTAATTTTATCTTTAAAATAATAATTTATTTTTTGGTTTCTAAAATTATAATGATAAAAATAATATTAGTATGATATATTAATAGGATATGTAAATTATTTTAATAAAATAGTATACGAGAAGATGTACTAAACATAATTTGGAGGTATTTTTAGTCATAAATTACTTTACATAATAAATACATGTGTTTATTTATAAATACATTTATTTATGGTTATCAAAATTTGAGTACTTTCATTAAATTTTTACAATTTTTATTATTTTTCAATAAAGAATGGTAAAATGTCAAATGTTTTAGGTGATATAATTTTAATCTCATTTAAGTGTTTTAAGCGTACAAAAATTGTTTAAAAGTTGCATGATTGATATTTAGATTGTATGAAAATTTTAAAGTGATAATATTTATTTGAAATAAATAAATTTTGAATATTCCAGATTATGAATATTAATATGTTTTATTATAAATTATAAATATATAAATTATTATAATTTTAAAAATAAATATTTTATTGAAAATAAAAATTATGATAATAATATAAATATTATTTTTATATAAAATCATCTCATAATTTCTTTTATAAAATTTTCAATGAATAAACAAAATTATTAAAAAATAAAAATAAGAATTGTATAAAAATGATATTAATAAAAAAATTAAAGAAAGATATTCGTATTTTGAGGGTTCAAAATCTAGTTGGGGGTTTCATTTCATGGGAGGCACAAATTTTTTTTCGAGAGGCCTTCTTATCAGGAAGCAACATCGAGATCAATATTGGGATCAACTACTGGTGAGGCCCTTGATTCGTGAGGCTGAACAAGGATGGGATTCCAATGAAGGAGATCTGAATGTGGTATAGGGTTCAACCACTGGCAATGACTTTCAAAGGCTGAACAATGTCAAAAGGGTTCAAAGCATAGATACGATTCGACCACAGAAGAGGTGCATGCTATTTTTCATATTCCTTATCCTATAAATCAATTTTTGGATCTATGATATAGGTGTGTATTTTATTTTTTAGGTGTTTTAATATTCTTATTTCATCATATTCCTTGTTTTTCTTTTGCATTTACTATCGAACCTTCCCATTTTTTGTTAATATGGTTTTTATTTATATTTTTTGACATGATGTGGATATAATATACATAAAATAAGCTTTTTTAAATACATATCTATTTGATATAGTTTTATTTGAAAATGATTTTTTGTTTTTATCATTGTTTTAATAAATATAAAAATATATATTGGCCCAAATTCCACAACAAGACTTACATATAACATATATATTTATTCAATAAACTATGTATCACCAATTTGTTTTACAATTTACACTGACGAACCCATTTTCATTCTATATTTGAATTACTTTGGATATACAACTTTCAACAATAAAAGAAAAATGATATTATATATAAATATTATATTTTGTATCATCTTTTGAAAACAATGAACAACTTTGTTTCATTTTTATTTTTTATAATTTTGATTCTCCATAGGATGTACAAGTGGTAGAAATGAATATATATTAATATAAACTCTATTTTAGATTTCTTAACAAGCCTTATATTTGATAAATGAAGATCAATCTCGAATCTTCCATTATGTCTATTAATAGAAAACTTCATTCAGGTGCTTTAAGTAGAAAAATATCCACTTTGAAACTCTCTTCTATCTTATTTTTAATGTGTTCAAGCTCCAACAGAATAATATTTTATTTTGAGGTAATGTAATTATTATTTTTAAATATATAATCAAATATTTAAAATAATTTTTTATGTTTATATATTTAATTTTATGAAAATATTTTTAATGTGTAATGAACTTTGGTACTTTTTCTATATATTTAAGGGAGTTAATTTTAGAAAAAAAATTAATTTATGATGTTATGATTTTATTATTATTTTGGTACACATGTTCTATAATTTAAAGATTTTATTTCTAAATAGGTAAGAGATATGTATTTATTTTTATTTTTAATCTATCAAAATTATTTTCTAATATATATTTATTACACTGTATGGAATTGTTTTGAATTTAAATTATTTAATTTATTTCCCAAAAACTCAACTATAAATATTACTTTTCCTTAGGTAATGTATGATTTTATTATGTTTGATTATATATGCTTCATTATGAATTAATGATACTTTTTTCAAAAAAAGTATGATTTTATTATGTAATGATTTTTTAAGTCCAAAAAGTTATTTATTAAAAACTTATATATTTATCTATGTTTCAAATTAATAACAAAACTTTTATTTTTTATTGTATAACATTAATTTTAAAGGGGAATTTGATGTTATTAAAACTTCTGTTTTAATATTATTAATTAAAATGTTTTTTATTTTATGTGATGTTGAAATAAATTAATGATAACATTTTATGTGATGAATTATTTTTTTATCAATGAATTTCATTCAAATATATATGTACATACACTATTAATGATATTTACATCTCATGCACTTTTATATCAGTAATTAATTTAATTTTAATGTGACCATGTTTATGTACTTTAAATGAAATTACTTCATGTGTAAATGAATATTTCTCTTAAAGTTTTTAGAAGATTGATATTATTCAATGAAAAGAAGATATGAAAATATTTTTATCTATGAAAATAATAAATTTAAGATTTTTAAATCTTTTGGGATTATGAGTGAAAAATACAGGACCATTAAAAAAAGTCTTGAAAAATTTCACAAGAGTATCAAATGATATTATATGGTATGAAGAGTAAACCCATGACTACAAGGGGATGCTGTCAATCAAGTGATTTGAAAATGTTACCACATATTTGTTCATATAGTCTTCTAAGTATCATATATAAACCCCAAAAATTTTAATTTTCAAAAGGGTGAACTTCAAAGAAGTATTTCAAAAGATTATTATTTTGGAAAATAATGGTTTTAAAAATAATATGTACTTAATATGGATTTTTAGAAAAAAGTTTCAATGCTTTGAAAATATTTTCTAAGTATATATTTTATCAAATGATTCATTTGATAAAATATTTACAAAGAGATATAAATTTTTCAAATAAAAGTATTTAAAAATGATTTTAAAACCCTTACTAGGATATTTAATGCTTATCCCATGCTCAAAAATATTTTCAAAGGTTTTTTAGAATTTCAATTGGTGTTTTTCTCATTTATGGAGATAACACACGTGAATAAAATTGTATAAAGTTTTGTACATCTTTGGTAAAATGTAATGAATTTGTCTAATTCCATGAAACCTAGACCGTAAATGATATGGGAATGTAAAATACTCTATGTATTTTCATTTTCCTTTTATAATAAAAAAATACACTACATGTTTTAGTACTTAATTTGAATGTGTGGGTTCAGAGATTTACATTTGATATGAGATCAATGATCTAAACAACTTTTAATATTTTCCATTTTCATTTGAGGAAAAAAACTCTATGCGATGGAATTGTCTTTTGAACTCATATGTAATTAAGTTCCCTTATAATTTTTTGATTTCTAAATTTTAAAGATAGAAATTTAGAATTTTATTAAGTCTGATGAATGTATTGTAAGGGTGAAATTCACTTAAGGGGGTAATAATGTAACATCATGAGAAATTCATGTAGAAAATTTCTTGGAAGTATTTTTTTATTTAAATTTTAAAAACCAACTAAGAATGATTTTAAATTAAAAATTTAATGAAAATAAGATATTTTTTATAATCAAAATAATTTTTTATTAAAATTATAAAATGTTACTTTATATTTAAAGAAATAATATGTTTATATCTAAATGAAAATAAATTAAATTATTTTTCAAATAAATGCACTTTTCTTAAACCAAGCTGAAATATAAGGTTATTTATTTTAAAGTATGATTTCATATTTAATATTTTAAATATATTATATTATTTAAAATTTAATTTTGAAATTATAATTAAACAAAGTTAATTTGATTGAATGTATTTAATTTTATCTTTAAAAAAATTATTTATTTTTTGATATCTAAAATGATAATGATAGAAATAATATTAGTATAAAATATTAATATATTATGTTAATTATTTTAATAAAACTATATATGAGCGGATATACTAAATATTATTTTGAGATATTGGTGGTCAGAACATACTTTGAATAATAAATACATGTGTTTATTTATAAATACATTTATTTATGGTTATCATAATTTAAGTACTTTAAATAAATTATTATAATTTTTAGTGTTTTTCAATAAAGAATGGTAGAATGTCAAATGTTTTTAAGTGAAATAATTTTAATCTCATGTAAGTATTTCAAGCTTAAAATAATTATTTAAAAAGTGCATGATTGATATTTAGATTGTATTAAAATTTTAAGCTGATATAATTTGTTTTATATAAATAAATTTTGTATATTCATGATTATGAATATTAATATGTTTTATTATAAATTATAAATATATGAATTATGAAAATTTCCAAAATAAATATTTTATTAAAATAAAAAATATTATAATTATATGAATATTATTTTTACATAAAATCAGATTATAATTTAGTTTATAAAATTTTGAATGAATAAACAAAATTATTAAAAAATGGAAATATGAATTGTATAAAAAAATGAAATGAATAAAAAGATATTCAGATTTCGAGGGTTCAAAATCCAGTAGGGGGTTTTGTTTTATGGTAGGCGCAACTAGATTCATTAGAGGCCTTCTCGAGAGGTAAAATAGAGCGTGGAAATAGGATCAATCATCATTGAGGTTGTTGATTCTGGAGGTCGAGCAAGTATGGGCTGCTAGTGAATTAGATCTGAATGCGGTATAAGGTTTGGCCGCTGGCGAGGACTTCTGAAGGCCACGAGCTATCGAAGGGGTTCAAAACACAGATAGGGTTTGACCTCAAGAGAGGTATGGGTTATTATTTATCTTTATTCTTCTAAAAATAGATTTGTTGATTTATGAGGTAGGTGTTTATTTTATTTTTTAGGTGTTTAAATATTCTCATTTATTCATATTGCTCGTTTTTCTTCTACATTCACTATAAAACCTACCTATTTTTTGTCAATATGGTTTTTCATTATATTATTTGACATGATGTTGATATTATAGGCATGAAATTATCTTTTTCAAATATATATATGTTTGATAAAATCTTATTTGAAAATGATTTTGTAAATCTATCATTGTTTTAAGATCTCTTCAAATTTCTCTTAGTAAAACTTCCACAAAAAGACATACATATAATATATATATTTATTCAATTAACTCCATCTAGCTGATTTGTTTTATAATTAACACTGATGAACAATGTTTTTATTTTTTTATTATAAATCATTCATATATCAAACTTGAATCAATAAAAGAAAAATGATATTATATATTAATATTATATTTTTCATCATGTTTTGAAAACAACGAACTTCTTTATTTTAGTATGATTTTGTCAAATTTTGATTCTCCGTTGGATATTCAAGTGTAAATAATGAATATATATTAATATAACCTCTATTTTATCTTTCTTAACAATCTTTATACTTGATAAATAGTGAAAAATATCGAATCTTCTATCATGTCTATAAATGGAAAACTTTATTCGAGTGCTTTAGCCAAAAAACTATCCCCTAAGAAACTCTCTTCTCTCTTCTTTTTAATTCATTCAAGCTCCAAAATAAGACTGTTTTATTTCGAGGTAAGGGAAGTATTATTTCTTAATCTCTATATCAATATTTGAAAAAATTTATTTTGCCTATAGATAAAATTTTATGAAATTATTTTTAATGTGTGATGATCTTTGGTTATGATTCTATGTATGTAAGTGAGTTGATTTTGTAGAAAAAAATTATTTTATTATTTTATGATTTTATTATTATTTTTTTACACATATTATATAATTTAAATATTTTATTTCTAAATAGGTAAGGGATATGTAAATTTTTTTATTTTAAACCTATCAAAATTACATTCTAATAAGAATTTATTCCATTGTAAGAAATTGTTTTGAATTTCAATTATTTAATTTATTTTTCAAAAACTCCACTATAAATATTATGGTTTCACTTGTTAAGGGATAATTTTTTTATGTTTGATTATATATGATTCATTATGAATTTATGGTATTTTTTCCAAAAAAATCATGATTTTATTATGTAATGAAATATTTTGAATTACAAAAATTTATTTATCAAAAAATTATATATTTATCCATGTTGAAAATAAATAAAAAAACTTCGTTTTGTTACTGTATAATGTTACTTTTAAAGGAGAATTTGATATTATTACAATTTATATGTTAATATTACTAATTATAAGAGTTATTATTTTATGTGATCTTGAAATCAATGAAAGATAACATTTTATGTGATGAATTATTTTTGTTTATCAATGAATGTTGTTAAAATAGATATAGCCATACTCTATGAATGATCTCAACAATAAATGCTCTTTTATACTAGTAATTTATTTAATTTTAATGTGATCATGTTTATGTCCTTTAAATAAAAGTAATTCATGTGTAAATATGAATGTCTCCTAAAGTTTTGAGAAAGTTGAACTTCTTCCATGAAAAGAATATATGAGAATATTTTATTTTACGAAAATAACAATGTAAGACTTTGAAATGTATTTGTATTATGAGTGAGAAGGGTAGGACCATTAAATTTTTTTTCTTGAAATTTAGCACTAGAGTATCAAATTATATTATATGGTATGAGGAATAAACCAATGACCAGAAAGGGACATTGTCCTATAAGTGATATGCAAAAGTGACTGCATGGTTTTTCGTTTGTCATGTTATGTATCATAAATAATCTAGAAAAATTATTATTTTCAAAGGGGAGAAATCCAGAGAAGTATTTCAAAAGATTATTATTTCATAAAATAATGGTTTTCAACATAATATGTACTTATATGGTTTTTAGAAAGGTTTCAATGCTTTGAAAACTATTTTCCAAGTATATATTTTTTTGAATGATGTATTTGATAAAATATTTACAAAGAGATATTTTCTAAAGAAAAGTATTTAAAAATGATTTCAAAACCCTTACTAGGAAATTTAATTCTCATCCCATATTCAAAAATATTTTCACAGGTTTAGTAAAATTTAAATTGGTGTTTATTTCATATAAGGAGGTAATGCGCATGAGGATAATTATATAAATTTTAGTAGAACTTTTATAAAATGTAATGTATTTTTCTAATTATCCAAAACCTAGATCAGAAAAGGTCATAGAATGTAAATTTTTTCCTATGTATTTTTCAATTGTATTTTACAATAAAAACCATAAATGACATGTTTTAGTACTGAATCTAGATGCGTGGGTTTGAGGATTTACTTATGTGGTTAGGTGGTGTATAATATGGGAAAATTTGAAGGGATGGACACATCGATGGCCAATTGGGTTGGAGGAAGGTCTACTCAGACCGTTATGGTGTTAAGAGGAAAAACAAGGGTGGGTAGGGTTCCACCCCCAGATTTCCAATCCTATAAGATTGAATGACACCAAATCATCCATATGTTAGGTGGGGATTTCTAGGACAACTGACCTATACAGATGCTTCCCAATAGATCCTGACTATGGGGACTTAGGTCAGCCCAAAACAAGCCCAATCAACTAGGCCAAGAAGCATAATATGGCTGAGTAGGTGAGTAGGTGCTCCATATTGGGTCTGCCCGACCCGATCTTGTGTGTGATCCACCACCCATATGGGTAATATTCATAACAAGGTACATTCTATTAATCAATTAGTGTGCCACATGTCATAACTGGAGACATCCACGTGCCTTGATATTTCTTCTAAATATAATTTTTTGTAACTTTATAACTTTTTTTGAGAAAGGGAATAGCTTATCCTTTTTATATTTTTACATATATCAAAATAACATGGTTTTTTTGTTTATACAATTCCATTTGTGAGGAATGATAACAATTTTTAACATTTATCTCCATATTAATGATGGAGAGGATTGGGGATAGTGATCAGAGAATTTTTAGGGTTGGTATACCCCTAATGGAGAGCTTATGTTAGGACATGATTCCCTTGCATCATAGATAGGATTTAATACTCTACCACTAACTCAGATAATTGGTCCTATATCTACAGACATGGTACTCTCCTTTCTAAGATATTAAGTGGGGTTTAGGTCATCTATTAGGGTTGGATACTCCCTCGACTAATTCTTATCCTTCAATGAGGTGTTGTACCCCCACTATTGTTCTATAGAGATTAAGTGGGTTTAATTATATGGTTAGTTTAGATTTTTGGAGTAGGTTACTAATTCCCCAATAAATGTTCTATGAAGAGTGGGACTCTCTCATTAGGGTCAAGTTCTATTCTTTAAAACATATATGTGGTTTTAATGGGTTAACCTCTCCTTATGGTCCTATGGTTTTGATTCAACTTGTTATTGTTATTATTTTTTTGGGTTTCCTACTGTATATGTTTTTCCTCAACCATACATATCCATTTTTGTTTGTACATGTCAATTTTTATGGTGATGATAGAAAATTTAGTTTCAACCTTAGTATAAATTATTTTGGTGGGGCCTAGTTGTTCACAGAGGTGGTAATAGCGAATGATGTTCATTTTTGGAACTTTGTTATTTTAGGGGCCTCTCCATCTCAACTATGTAGGTTGGTTTCCCCTTTTTTGATTGTCATTTCTATATGTTTCCACCTTTTAATTATGTATTTTTTATTGGATTACCATTATATAACTTAGTGTTTATTTCATGAATTATATATATATATATATTGTATTTAGTTTAAAATATCGATTAATTATTATTAAATATAGTGTATAGATGTGTTTTTTATAGAGGTTCATCTAGGTAAGGCCTCCCATAATGTGTGATATGTAAACTCAGTGATAGTCACCCACCCTTAGCATAATAGTGGTGTAATTGGCATGGATTACATAGATTATCACCTCCTAAGATGGGTCCTAGTGGGTTAGGTCCTGTTATAGTGGTATTAATTCAATTTTGTATTATTGATCAAGTTTATAGGTAAATTCCTTGTGTGTATTGGTTTGGGTATTTAAGGTTATGGTGTTAAAGGGTCTTGAGTTCAGTTTTTAGGATTGGGACACCAGTGTTAGTGTGGTGGCTGACATATCTATTCCACAAGAATTTAATAAACTAATTTTATCCTTGGTACCACGAGGAAACAATTTTAAGAAAAAAATAAAATTTCTATACATAATATAATAATGGATGATTTATTTCCATGTCCTTATTGAGTTAGACTCCTAGATAAAATTTATTGATCATGTTTTATCTTGTTAAAATTGTTGGATGCTGCCATATCGATAGATCGCTAGAATCCTGAGTCATGGTCATGAAATTCCCTTGTTAGTGATTGAACCAATTCTTACCAAACAATTATGGGACAAGGTATATATCATTGATCCATTTACTATAGTGTTGGAAGATGTTACTTTACATGTTACTCAACTCGCTATACTAGTTGGATAGGATGAGGACATACATAGGCTGACTGCATTGGATGAGATCAAGAGATAATGACTGCCCAGGTTTTGAGGAAAGACTAACCACATAGAAGACAAGGAAAGGGTTGAGATTGTGGTTTGAGTATTTTTCCTTTTTAGATTCCTACCAATAAGATGGTAGTAATGGAATCCAACCTTCACTATGATGTATAGGGTCACCGGTGTACCATGATGAAGGGATACTTACTTGGATAGAGTTTGAGCATCCTTTCTATGATGATTACCACTTGATTATTTTCCGGTTAATATTTAACTAATATATATTATATTTGTAGTATTATAACTTATACAATGCTGAGTATTTGTCTATATTCAATTATCTCATAAGGAACTCTCATTAAATGATTCATGATAGATTTTTATGAGCATGTATGTATGAGCATGGACTCTATAGAGACATCCCGACTTGACATTATTCCATTTTGTATCCCCACATATACTAGGGTTTTAAAGCGAGTCTTAGTGATGAAGAGATTCTTGTAAAAGGGATATAAGGTTTCAGTTATTGGTGGTAGCCATTCGGGAGAAGATTCATCAGCTGCTAGTAACTGACATCAGACATCAGGGTTAAATCAAAAGATGCATTCACATGCTTCATATCATATTCGTGGACCAAAATATCATGTGCCACATAAGTGATCCAATTATTTAGGAGGTAATATTATTTATGGTTGTGTATGATGAGGATATATTTTGTGTTAAAACAGTTTTAAGGATATCCATCAATAATTGAAACCTTATATTTCGCACATCAAAGCTCAGCCCACAAACGAATTCGTAAGGGGACCTCCATCTCCATGCTCAGCCCAGGAAAAGTCGAAATCAATTTTAAGGATATCCATCACTAATTCCCAAATATTCCGCACATCAAAGTTGTCTCATTCATGAACCGTAAAACCAAGGGTCCCGCTTTGGTAATCACGGAGAAAATTCACTGAATAGACTCATAGAAAGGGGATGAGTCTGAAAGAAGTCGTTGGGTAACCCACTGCCCTGCCCAGCTAGAGGGTAAACCCTAAGAGGTCGTCGGGTAACCCACTGCCTAGCCCCGCTGGAGGGTAAACCGTAAAGTCAATGGGTAACCCACTACCTAGCCCCACTGAAGGGTAAACCCTATGGTCAATGGGTACCCCACTGCCCAGCCTCACTGGAGGGTAAACCCTAATACGCCAGTGGGTAACCCACTGCCCAGGCCCGCTGGAGGGTAAACCCGGAACTGGTTTGATAACTCCGCACTGCCCGCACCATCTCTGGGTGTCACTAACATCGCTACCGTGCATTGGGTTGAAGTTCATCAAAGGGACCTCCAACCAACACCCTTTCATGTTTCCACATTTAATAATATCTCGAAAGAGGCTCTGCAGTCCCAAACAGATTACACCATTTTAATCCTCAAAGAAAAACAAGCAAGATAGACTATTGACTCGCTTGAAACGGGCTCCCGAAGAAAAAGTTTCTCAACATCGCATTATACCCATATGGCATCTCATGGGTCCCACACCTCAGTCCTGAAAAAGGATGGGCGAACAACACCATCGTGATGCTCTTGAAAAAACACACCAAAATGACTATTCATACACCCCAAATGGACGTCTGGTGAGAAAGTGACATTTCACCGTAAAACGTGAAAACTGGGCCCTGCGGGGTCCACACCTTGACTTTAGCTAGATTACTCAAAGGGGCATCTCAAAAACTTCAAACAAGAACTAGGATCACACTTCCACTGACGGCACGTCGATCGGACATCCGGTTCGCGAGGTACATTCATCGCAAGCTTTAATAATAATTTAATATTATTAAATTAAAGCATTTAGGATCACCTGTATTTGGGAACAAAACCCAAAACCCCGAAAACCATATTAAAAAGTCTGTCTCTAAGAGACGAACCCACAGCCGCAGATGGCATATCAAACAGACGAGCCGTTTAGGGGTTACGGTCCCTTGAACACAAGGGGCCCAACCGGGCCGGTTCACACCGGCCGGCCCGGTCCAGACCACCGGAACACGGCCCAGCCGCGGGTCTGGCCTGACTTGCCATGAAACGTTGGCCGCGGCCCGCCCCAGCAACACCGGACCCCTCATGTCCGGTTCTTAAAAGCAGACCGACTAAAGGGACGATCTCCGTCCGTGTCGCGTCAGCAGGACCCGCCGAACGTGAATCCTTGTCTGCAGCACACCCCGAGGCACTGACCTTGAGGTCCTCCTCCGACCATGATGGGACAACATCAGTGCCCTCTCCTCCTATAGAACACCACCGTACCACCTCTGGCCTGCACCACACCGCCTCATGCCGGGCCGCCCTCCCAGACCGCCTGCGCCGACCGTCAGAGACCCGCCGCGCCGTCGCCTGGGAAGCCCGCTGCACCACCGCCTGGGAAGCCCTCTTCGTTGAAATTGCCTGCCGGACCACCCTAGAACCACCAGAAACTAATAAATTTGGATGGAAAACTTCCCGGGGCCACCCCGGACGCCCCGGGTCTCGAATGTTCTATCCGAGAAGAGCATTGGAAATCTCGAATCGAGCCCTAAGCATATATGGGCTTTACTCAACAAATTATCAGCATTTCGATGCTATGATTTATGCTCAAAGAAGGTCCAGGGAATTTAAAATGAAAACAAACGATCCTACCTTGCAGGGCGTAGCCCGTCGCTTCACAAGTAATCCGCCGGACCGACACCTTGGAAGCCCGCCGCGCCGCCGCCTAGGAAGGTGGAAGAGAGGAGCTTGAAGGGAGGTGGATTCTTGTTGGGAGAGATTTTGCTATAGAATGATAAGTGTGAGCTAAAGGGGGGGGGGGTGAGTTTTTAAGTAGAGAAACTTAATTAAAATTAATTAAGTCTTAAACCCCCACCAGTAGGCCCACACCCGAACTTTCAACGGGGTCGGTGTTAAGCCGCCCCTAAAGTAAAATCCACATTCTGAGTGCAACGACAGTCCCAAAATTTTAATATGATCCTCCTTTCAGGAGTTTTAGAGTTCACGCCTGAGGTTGATAAATTACGAAAATTCCCCTGGTGGTGTTTTCCACAGAAGGGCTACGCCTGCAAAAGTTACGCCCCTCGTAGGGTAAACGACATGCTCTGGACTCAAAGGTGCCCTCAGTTTTTTCGTCCGAGCAACCGTTTAGGAGTTATTCTGTTTATTTGGAATGTATGGTGTGAACGCAGTTAAAATTTAGTGCCAGCCACACTGGAGCTCAGAATTACACACCATCGGAACGCACTGCTCTAGAATAACATCATGAAAATTTCAAAGTCTCACAGGCTCAAAACCCGGGTTCTTACAGGTCCATCCAAGATCTAAATTTTTTCCAACACACACTGCATGGGAATGCATGAATTGGGGCATCAAACCCAATAATAAAACTATTCCCATCCCCAAGGTTATAGGAAATACTCATCCTTTTTCACCTACCTAATTTCTCCTATTGCACTATAATTAGTGGTATGTTATTATATTCCACAACTACCATTATCATGGTTCTTTCAACTTCTCTAAAAAAGAGGGGCCTATATTCGATGGTTGTGTAGTGATGAATGATGATGAAGGAGATATGTTTCTATCATTTTTTATTTTATTGACATTATGATCTCTCCATGGTGAATACTAGTGATTTTCACCACCAACATTTATTTTTTCAATAATGAATAAGTTTTGGGTAATATAACCATGATATGTGAATATGGAGTATATATTGAAATAAGTTATCCACTACTAGAATCATGTAAAATATTTAAAAAGTATCTATACCAATTTTCATATTCCTATAAAAATAAATTTTGAAATGAAACCATCATACAACTACATATTTTATTTTAAAAACAAAACATTAGGGTGGTAGACTTAGAAAAAAATACATGAAAGATAGAGTGGCTAGAATAATGATACCATATTAAAAATTTTAATGTTTAAGATTTATATATCACAATCCAACTCATATATAGAAATTGAATAGAATCTACCTTGTTCCCATTTTTGTGGTGTTTATTTATGCCTATCATCTTTATTATCCTAGTATTTATGAAACTGACTTGAATAATGTCTATGATTTCTACACTTAAGCAATTGGACCATTAGTGGTGCTTTTGGATGAAAATTTTGCACTCCCATATTGCTAAATAGACTCTTCATTTTCCTAGGTCAGTCTAATGCTTGATGACCGCTACTTCAAAAAGTAAATAATCTTCTAGTCATATTGAGGAAATTTCCCTAGTGATTCTTCCAACATTTTTGATATATAGGTGGTTGAATATTTATTCTTTCATCATCTTCATTATCTAAATTTTCATTATTATCCATCCTTATCTTCTTTGGTTCACTTAGGATTCCAACTATGGTAGCACTATTAGTCATATTTTATGTTAGTTGGTTTGGAATAATCATGATATTTATCATTCCATCACCCGTTCTAATGGGTTTATCATTGAGATAGTGTCTTCAATGTCCCTCACACCCATTGTTAACTCAGTTCCTTTTGGTACCATCTATCACTAAAACCAAAAGGGTTAACATAAGTAAAATAACACAACAAAACTATAGTATAATTATTATAACCATAAAATGAATTCAAAATTTAAACATATTGTTATTTTCATTATCACGTTGTCATGTAATTCCTTTAGTTCAACCTATATCATTCTTAGTTTAATGAAGGTTAATTTATGTTGGTTTATCTTATACTCTTAGTTTAATGAAGGTTAATTTATATTGGTTTATCTTATACCTATCAACCTAATCCTTCAATGTAACAAAGAAATTAATCCTTTATAGCGGTATGTATGGAGTGTATGATCAATCACAATATATCCCATAGGAGTGTCTATCGAGGTGTGTAGCCTTAGGACCACTCATCATGAATCAGAGTGACGATTGAGTCAATAATGAACCAATCCTATTCATGGTGATTTTTCCCTAGGTATATCTATGAAACAACCTAATCTAATTTATAGTATTCATATAGAGATGAATTTCAAAAAAAAACCACCCAATCGAGAATTTACCAATATATCTGGATATTATCCTATACATAGACTCATCTCTAGGGTTTCCACTATGGTATCTCACCCTATTACCAATGGTAACTATACTAATCAATAAAATTTACTAAACCTTTACCCTAATACCAACTTTGGTGACCCAAGCTAAATATGCCTTAATCTACATCATTTCTATAATTAAAACATTAAATTACACAATAAACTCAAAATACTGAGAATTGGGAGGTTGAATATATTTCAAGGTTTGATATGTGAGAAAATTAATATACAATTTTTGTAAAAATTTCCTTATAATTTCATCATACTAGGTTTTATTCTAAACACCCATAGTTAAAATCACCCTTATACCATAGGAAATGGAAACATAAAAAAGGGGTGATCTTAAACAACCAATAAGATAAGAATAAAAAAATAAACATGTTACCCAAGGTGAAATTAGAATTATATGATAAAATATAATTAGAAGATAAATATTTGATTAAAAGTACATGGAATTGTATAAACTGTTCACATGATATGATTGGAGAATAATTAATCACATATGATCAAACATATAACATGGTGTAGAGTCTAGGAAGAACATGAGACTTAAAACATCAGCTAGGGAGTAGAGAAGAGCAGAATATCAATGGTATATGACACCAAAATAAGCATAGAAACACTATATATTTGATTAGGCATCACCACATGATTCCCATAGTGGATTAGGCATCACAACATGATTCCTATAGTGGATGAGGAATCAAAACCCACTTTCCTTTTTGATTCGAGAATCACTACTCGTTTCACCATTATATCAGTAGATATAAAGAATTACATAATGAATTTTATGGATATATAATACCCACATATCACTTAAAGTTAAACCATATGCATGTGTACCATAAGAAAACAACTAATCCTCACATTATTAAAGCCCAATAATAAGAACGGGTTTCAAATTACATTTCAAAATTTATCACATAAATAACCATATAAACAAGATAAATTAATACCAAATTCAATCATCCAAAACAGAAACTTTATAAAATAATTTAAAGGGTGATTTATAAAACATAACATCAAGGAAATATAACCATTTTTAAATAATGAAAAAATGGAACCCAAATCGTAAAAGAGGGTAAAAAGCATATCCTTAAAATGAAAGTATGAATATCACATGAATTGATACATATTTTGATTTAAAAATAAAAAAAGATAAAATTATAGGTAAGTGAAAAAATTTACTTGAATGAAATATATATTTAATAGAAATCAACAATTAAGAGGATGGGAATTATTCAATACATATTTTAATTTTTTAGAAATGAAAATCATTCATGGAAGGAGATTTGAATTAAGAACCCATTTTCCACATAGAGATAAAATTATAAATCATATGTAATATGTGATCATTTAATATAGTCAACATTGATGATTAAAGTTCCAAAGAATATTAATAACTCAATGGAAGATATTTTATTTACCAATGTCCCTTATAACACAAGAAATGTTTTAATCAAAATAATATGAGAGGGAGTTCATAAAATAAACCATAAAATGTTATTAAATATAATATAATTGTGCCACAGGAAATAAATAGGGTAGTGAATAAACAATATAAAACAAAATACAGTGGAAAACATAAAACATGTCTTGTAGAATTAAAAATAGGGTGAAATAACCCTTACCATTAATATCATCTTCCAGGAATTCACTCTAACTTCTTCACTACTTGGATTATATCCATTGTGAATGGGGATAAAACTTTTAGGATGGTCATTTAAAAACACCATAAACTATTTAGTATATGTAGGATTTTTTAGGAGAGGGTTTGGAAAACTTTGGGTCAAACATAGGGGGTTTATGGTGTGATGGGAAGTGAGGAGACAAGAGCCCCATTTATAAGTTAAAAGTGATAACATTTATGTAAAAAACCTATAAATTGTTAATAATGGGAAGTCATTATCAAGGAAAGTGGGTATTTAATTGATAAATAATTTATAGAATCAGTTATAAGGTTGATAAATGACTCAAACACACATTCACACACATGTTTAAAACATGTTTTAAGTCATTTATTCTTAGATTTTTTACTTTTACCATTTCAGATCTTATAGTGGTAACTAGTTTTTAACTAAATAATGATTAAAAAATGGTCCCAATTATATAATTTGTACCTAATAATTGAAATTTTTATATCCATTTAATTTTATTTAATTTACAAAAGTGATAAAATTAATTTTAAAATAATAAGTATATAATGTATTATAAACAATTTCTTGAGAAAAATATTACTCAAGTTATGAAACATTAAATATAGGTTTTAAACAAGAATAAATATTTTGAAATTTATAATATAGCCTATTAAATTAATATTTTTTATTAAAAAGGATTTCATAAATTTCTAAATCATTCTTATAAACTAGAATTTTATAAAAGGAATGGTATTTGTAAATACAATGTATATCACTATTCACATAAAAATCAATTTTTTAGAATAATATAAATAATTAATCATAAGATATTATTTCCATTATAAATAAAAATATTAGGAAAAAAATTCAAGTCCATATTATAAATATTGAAAATTTTATTTTTAATTAAACACATAAAATATAGTGAAAAAATATTTTTATAAGAAAATGATTTTGGGTATATTAACAATTATTTTTCTTATAAAATACTAATTAGAATTTTGGTTACTTATTATTTATAAAATCAATATAAATGGTTATTATTCAACCATAATAAACATAGTACCTTGAAATAAAAATAAATTTTTTGAAAAATAATTTTTTATGCGTTATGTTAATTGAGCTAAAATGACCATTAAAAATGTATAAAACTTTATGATATATCTATGCATATAAAATTTTTATTACACATGATATAATAATAATATATAATTTCATTACCCATTATGATCTCCAGGTAATTGCTATGTATTATATAAGATCTAGGTATAGTTTTAGGTAGCAGTCTAACATGGATATTATGAAAATATGTAGGAGAATGAATATCTCCCATATATGGTTTTTCTAAAATCATAATTTCTCAAGTTTGGATCGGGATTGGTCTAGGGAATACCCTATAAGAATTACCTCTGTAATGATCTTAGAAAAATGGGATTCATATGGAAGGATTCAACTTATAGAATCCATTTCTTCCTTCTTTCTTTATTACTTGTGTAATATGGTTACTATAATTTATACCAGCAAATTAAATGACTAATTTTAAATGGTTGTATTTAATATTCAAAATATATCAAGTTTCTTTCATTATAGTTTTTTATTTTATGTGAAATACACTATTTTATTTATTAATTCTTTAAATGGAATATGAAGTGAAATCTCGGGTCATTACACCTAGTTATACCTAGAGGTGGTATTAGTGAGACTCATTCATGCTTAGATCTAACTCACTATAGGGACCTATCCATATCATATATTTAGGTTGGTTTACCATTTTTGGTTGTTCATAATGTTTATTTACCCATTTTAATTATAGATAATTTAATAGTTCATCTTTTTAGATCTTAGTGTTTGTCACATAAATTATATATATTTATATATATTATAGTTAGTTCTATCTATCTATTCTGAATTATTATGTCACATGTGGAGATGCTTATTGTGTATAGTTTTTATTAAGACCCATGATTCTCATACATGGATATTACATATTTTTATATTATTATTTATTACATTACATGAACACATGCCTGAGTACTATAATAGTTTAGCACCTTTGGAAACTTAGAACACAATATTCTTAATTCCTGAAAGATCTTCAATGTATCTCATAAAGATATCCCCCTTTAGTAATCATACTTAAAAACTTTTCTTCATAACCTAAGGAAAGGAAACATAATAAATGGTGATCTTAGATTCTTATTAAGGGTAAACAAGGGAGATACCTATGCATAAAATGATCATAATGGTATGAGAACATGAGCATTATATTTGAAAACCATACCCTGCAGATAACATATCATAATATGATCCATAGAATAAATATTGGTAGTTCATAAAACATGAATCATAAGGATATCAAATAACATGAGCCCTAAGAGTTTAACAGTTAAATAATAAATAGCCTTATGACTTAGACATAGGTAAGAAAATTATTTCCATAGTAGTCAAGGCTCATCCCGAAAGATATTATAGTTTAATGAGTTCACTTCTTAAACTATAATGGTAATCAAGGATCACTCCCAAGACTATCATAGCAGAAAAAAGCACTTACTAAAAAAATTCTAATCCCCATTCTAGTTTTTCCATATCATGATATATAAATCTCCACCCAATACATTGGATAGAGATATAGTTCCCACCCATCACATAATGAAATTCATACATATATGAGCCACAAGATCAAAATATATTCATCATATCATAACCCATGAATTGAAATGTAATTCATAAAAATTTCATCATATCAGAACCTATGGATAAGGGATAGGTTTAATAATAATTTCATCATTTCATCCTAGCATAACCCATGGGAAAAGAGGTAGGTTTCATAAGAATTTTATCATGGTATAACCCATTGAAAATAAATGAGTTTCATAATCATTTCATCATAAAAAACATAAACCATTTAGAGAAAAAACAAGAATGGTACCCTTGTATAATATATCTAGTAAAGCATAAGTAACATCAAAGGAATTTATCTTATATGAATAATGATTTTGAAATATAAATCACTTGGAACAGTTCTTGAGGAAGATAAATTTTCTATGAAAATCACTTTTTAAAATTATTTTTTTGAAATCATTTTATTTGGAAATAAATTTGAAAAAATAATAAATGAATCTTTAAAAATTATTTAAAACATTTATTTAGTAAAATAACTTTTCCTCATTGAAACACACTTTTTAAAACAAAAATAATTTTCAAAAAACTTTTCATTGAACATAACCTTTAAAACTTAAAAAATAAGTTTTAAGAAATCATTTTAATCATTTCTTGAGGAAAAAAAACCTTTTCAATTTTAAAAATTCTTTTTAGAACATAATTTTTTTTGAAAATAATTTTTTTGAAAATAACCTTTAAAACATATAAAGGAATATTAAAATGAATCAATGGTTATTATGGCAAGAAATTCCATTCATGTCGTGTACATTAAAAAAAATATTCTTTCAAAATTTTGGTAAAATCCATATGGGCATTTTTTGGAAAACCACCTGAAGAATTGTTTCAATTTTTTTAAAAAAAATCATGGGTAAAAAAATAATTTTATAAATAATTTATAAAATTTTAAAAACAGTTTCAATTTTTTTTAGAAAACTTGTTTTTGGTAGAAAAAGGGGTTTAAAAAAAGGCGTTTTTTATTAAAAAAATTATTTTTGAAATATTGAGGACATGAAGAGAGTAAAATAAAAGGGAAAAATGTATTCTCATGAAATAAAAAAAGTAGAAGAAAATTAATTATTTTATTTTTATCATAATATTTTTTCATTATAATCATAATCATAGAAAATCCCGGTAAACGATGAGATTGTGACATAAGATCTTTACCACATTGGTAACTTTAAATTATATGCCCCATGAAAGAATAAAATTAACAAAACATTGAATATAATGAGAATAAATAAATAAATAATATTATATTTTAAATAGGATGTATATACACCTCATAAAAGAAGATAGGTTTATAACATGACATAAGTATCAAAGTAGGAAAATTGAGAAAAAAATTCCTTACTACTTTAGTAATATTTTGAATCATAATCCCCAATAAAGAATAACATAAATTAAAACTAGAAAAATCATGAAAATAATTGTATTAATTATTTAAAATTACAAATAGGCTGTATATTAACCTCAAAAAATAAGATGGTGCATAACATGACATAAGTCTCCAAGAAGGAAAATTGAGATAAAAATCCCTCACCATATTAGTATTATTATGAATCATAATACCCAATAAATAATAAAAACAAATAAAACATAAAATATAATTAAAATATAGGCATTAATGATATTATATGTATAAGGGAAATTATATACACCACACAAAAGAAACATGTTTTGAATTTGTATATGTCTCCTAGAAATAAAAGAGAGACTAGAAATCCCTTACCTTATGTCTCGACTTCCATCGTACACGTTTGAAACTACTATATAATAAATATAAATTTATTATACATAAATTAAGGAAGAAAATTATATATATCATACCACATGTGATATAATTATGTAAATTTATTACCCTTCTATTAACAATTACATTCTAGAGTCCCGTTTCAGGTAATTATCGCTTTGTTTTCGTATATGTTTTGATTTTTTATTTTCAGTATTCTTACATTGATCATGGTTCCCTTATATATAGAATTATAATCCTAAAAAAATTATTATATTTATACATAAATTATACTCTTAATACCAATCATGAAATATTGTTATGTGAAATTAAGTATGTTATGATTATGGAGACGGTAGGTCATCTGTACGCATGAGTAGCATTTCAATTTTTCAATGATCATTATGGAAATGGGGTAAGTAATATTTTTTCTATAAATAAGGATAATAATATAAAAAATAACATATTATTTCTTGAAATGTACTTACAAATATCATCCAGTTGGTTTGGGTATGAAAATAGGGAGTCACACCGCATTATGAAGGTGGTAGTCCACACATACACGAATGATGTTATCATCTTGTAGTGAGTGAAAAGGTAAAAAAGAAAATATTATATTTTCATAATAATAAATATTTCTTTAATATAATAATTATTTCATTTATATCAAATATATTTATTTAATTTACCTTTATTATCTTCCATGTAAAGAATTAGTGAAAAACATCACATCGCTTCGCAAGGCGGTAGTCCTCCATACACACGAATGAAGTTATCGTATCCCCTACAGAATGGAATATAAAAAGTTATATATGATATAATTAATAAATAGGTATAATAATTTTATAAATATAACATATGTAATTTATAATCATCATTATAACTAATCATGATAGGTGGTAGTAGAAAAATGAATGACATCGGTTCGCGAGGCAGTAATCAACCGTACACACAAACGATGATTTCATAACTCATTTTATGGAAGTGAAGATGGATATAGGTCATGAACTTAAAATAACCACATATAATTATATAAAATATATTTATTATATTATATCATCATGGTTTAATAATAATTTAAGTAGGTTGATGAAGAAATAAAATAAAAACACTCATTGAAGAATGTTACCTCTTCTTCAGGTAACCTCCTTAGCTTTGCAACAAAATCATTACTAGATTAAATTTATTCTCTAAATAATGATTATAATAAGATATTAAGAGATTTATTAATTTATTTTTCTAGGTAATTTCTGAAAAAAATGGTTTCAATGTGTGGATAATAGATGACAGGAGGTGGCCTTTTATAAGTGAGGTGAGTGACACACTTTTAATTGTTTGAAAAGATAAAGGTGTACCCCTGTTTTTGTAATTAAAAAAGGGTAAAAATTGCAGTATTATAGAATATAATAAACTATAGGGATAAAAAATGTTCTTAAAATATATTTTATACATGTTTTTAGGTCATTTAAACCCTTATCTATTTAGTTTAACTCCTCAACAAACCCATTTTCACCATAATCGTAAAAATTAATTTTCATTGTTTTCACTATTAATTTTGGTCAAATATTAAGTTTAAATTATTATATAATATAAATTTTTATAATTCTAAATATTTAACCCATTTTTACAAATTCAATTTATAGAAGTGGTAAATTTTGATTTTAAAAAAAATTCCGTAGACCCGACGAGAAATATGGTTTTCAAAAAAGTGTATTTTTTTCAAATATAAGATGATTCTATATTAAATTTATGCCTAATAATAATAATTGTATGAATATAAATTATTATTATTATATATATAATCTATAATTTTTATTTAAAACATTCCTCATTAGTTATTATTTAATTAATTGAGATAGAGAAACATCATGAACTTAGAACAATTTTAAGAAGAACCCCTTTTTTAACCTAAAAATATATATTCTAAGATCTAATATAAAGTTGACTCAAAAGTAATTAAGTGGATTAAATTTTAATATATAATACTAATTTCACTTTAAAACATAATTTTTCATTTCAATTACTTAATTTATTGAAAATAAACGATAGTTTTACAAATTGTTTTTCCACTATTCACTGAAAAATCAATAATTTCTGAGAAATCTAAAAAATTCACCATAAGTAAATTTGGATATGATGGATAAAAAAATGGAGTTAATTTTTTAGATATTTTTTAAAATATCTATAAATTAATTATAAAATTTTCTCATAAAAAAATAAAAAAATCATTTTTAAAGAAAACATATTTTTGATGAATATAATTACTTCACTAAAAAA
The DNA here is from genome assembly GCA_963277665.1 of Viscum album. NCBI lineage: Eukaryota > Viridiplantae > Streptophyta > Magnoliopsida > Santalales > Viscaceae > Viscum > Viscum album. The sequence continues at coordinate 22,623 of CAUJRU010001559.1, read as the reverse complement.
TTGATTGATTATTTAATAAGAATTTATAAATAAATTTATATTGAGTAGAAAATTTACATGTATATTTTATAAATTAGTAAATACTCTTCACAATATCCTATTTAACATATAGGTTATAATGGAAATATCTAAAATAATAATATTTCATGGTTTACTGAAGCTCGATGTTGTGTGACATGCATACTGTTGTATAAATTCATTACTGTGTGTAATTAAATATAATATAAATGTTGTAAATAACAAAAAATATAAAAAATATTAAATTCATTTGAAAAAAAATTCACAAAATCTCACAGTGTTACATTCTACCCCTTTAAAATGAACTTCACACTAGAAATTTATCTCAGTCATTAATGGTTTAACATTTGTAAATTCCTTCATAGAAACTTACATCATACAAATTAATAATAAGACTTTATTTAAAAAGGGAATGTTTGAAACATAATAGTTACCTAAAGTAACTCATAACTAGGTTTTCACATTGGAGGACATTGGTGGGAAGTGAATATCTGGACTTGAAATAAAAGTGTAAATAATTATTGAGAGTTATAGAGATCATTGATCATACGAAATTGTGTGATCCAGAGAAGGATATCGTACAAAAAACCATAAACTAAAGAGTTTTAAAAATTTCATTGACATCATAAAAAATGATGATCATAGGATAACATTTTACTTCAAGACACATTTCCTATTTTTTGGGAATTTCTTTTCCATCTAGATTATGAAAATATGAAAATGTTCTTAATTGAAATATTTCTATTTAGTAGCCATAATTTCATCCTTTGGTCATGAAATGGTAAATTTCCAATTTATCTCTTACTCCATGAAATGAAGGTGAATTTGTTATGCCTGAAGCACTAACGTTTCATAATATCAATAAATAGAATGATATGTTATTTCATATATCTTTAGTTATCATCATAAAAAAGTTTTGAATAAATATTCATATGGTAAAATAATACAATAATCTATAAAAAACCATCCAAAGTTAAACTTATATCATTCCATTAATAGTTAACCTTATAAACCTTCTAAAATTCAAAACTTATAAATAAATTCACTAAATTTATCAAAATCAACTTATCATTAATCCCTAAAACAACACGATGCAGCTATCAAATATCACAAGCAAAACATATGAATACCTTCATCATGTATTCTCTTAAAACATGGTGATAATTTGAATTACCATAAATCCTTATTGAAATCATACATGATTCTTTGTTCCTTTAATAAAACAAAAAATTATTGTATATATTCTATAAATCCATCAATTTTGTAAACTCCATCAATGATAACATACACCACATTGTCTATAAATCATTAATCAGTCCTATGGTCATCAATACTCTCTAATTTACTTTATTCATATTATTAATCTTTTTCTACAAACTAAACACCATTTTCTCAACATTATAAATATATTAAGGGTTACCTTCCCTTAATCATTTGTTTTCCATAAAATATAATCTTTCCATTAAATAAATTTTCTAGTTCATCATCACTATTCAAAATTTTTGTGAAAAATATTTGACAAAAAAATATACTGATCAATCCTTATATTTTTCATGATTCATATAACATAATTCTTGAATTCCAATACAAAAACACTTAAATAATTTTACATAATTGTTAAACCATTGAACAAGATTATTTATCTTATTAATTAATACCAATTTCCTATAATATGAAATATGAATATAGTATTTCATCAAAATCAATTTATTCATTCTACTCATGTTTTACATAAACAATATTGTTAGAACATCCCATACCTTTCATATTCTAATTGTAGTCTCCTCATCATAAATATTATAACCATTACCCATACCACCATTCCAATTTTCTTCATGATCATTCCCCTTAGTAAATCTATTTGAATAATGATCATAATTTCTACATTTGAAACATTGTACTATCTATGATATCACAGGGAGAAAATTATTCTAATCTATTACATTAAACAAACTTTTAATTTTTCCTCTATAATTAATTTCTTTGTGTCATTTTCCACACTAAAAAAATCTCCTTCTTTCTCTCTGACATCCAATTGGGTGATTCTTCCTATATTATTTACATATAGTAAATTGAAGATTATTTTCTCTATGGTATCCATTACCTGAACTCTCAATGAACTACATCCTTATCTTATTTGGAGAGTCTGAGAATTAGTTAAAGTCCACATTGTTAATCATTTTCTGTGATAACTAATTAGGCATAAGCACAACATCCTTCACTCTAGTCATCATCTCATAGGACTTCTCAATAATAAATTATCTATCACATTCATTGTTAACCCATTCCATTTTGATTCCTTCCGTTGACTAAAACCAAATATCATAGTGTGAGTGACAATATTCATCGTGGAAACCACATAATCATGAAAAAAAACTTATAAGGAGTATAAATCATGACACATTCTTTTCAATCTATGAATAATTATGTTTATACTAGGTCATTCATAGTCATAATATATTTAAATCCATCATTATAGTTCATAATGATTTAGTGAATTTATAATTCATATCCCCCAGGAGTGTCAAACCAGGTGTGCAGAAAAGCCTATTTTTATGCACCAGGTGATGAATGAGTCCATCTAAATGGACCATTTTCAAAGTTATTACCCCTAGGTACCTCTGTTCTAGAGAAACATCAACTTGTATTATCTTGATATAGATGTAATCTCTTATAAACCACTATCTATACACTTTACCAAAATTACATGAATCTTTCCTAAACAATGCCTCATCCATAAACTTATCCTTAGATACATCACTAGACATATCATTAAAAATATCCCTAGGTATATCACTAACTTTTTCTCATCCTAGCTTCCAATGGTTAAATAATCCTTCCTATGATACCAACTATAACAACTCAGGCTTCTCATACATGAATATTACATATTTTTGGATACATATTCATTACATTACATAAACATGTGTATGAGGACCACAATATTTTAGTGCATTTGGAAACATGGAACATGATATTATTAATTCTTGAAAGATATTAAATGTCTCCCATAGAGATATTCCACTTTAGTACTTCCACTTAAAAACCATTCTTCATAACCTGAGGAAAAGAAACACAAGGAATGGTGAGATCAAATTAATGCTTGGTAAGGGAAATCAAGGAAGATACATAAGCATAACATGAGAACAAGGGTATGAGAACATGAGAATACAATTTGAAACCCATAACCTACATATCAGTGATCATAATATCGAGTCATGAAATAAATATTGACTGTTCATAAGACATGAATCATAATGGAATCAAAGAACATGAGCCACGGGATAATAAAATTGGCATAAGACATTATATTGTGGCTTACACATAAGCATAGAAAATATTTTCCATACTAGTCAAGGATAATTAAAAGGGATATCATAGTGGAATGGGTTTAATCCCCAAACCATCATAGTAGTCAAAGTTCACTACCAAGACCATCATAGCAGACAAATTCTCTTACTGAACCAGGTTCAATCCCCATTCTAGTCTGGTCTATTTCATGAGATATAAATCTTTACCCAATGCATTAGTGTAATGATCCAGAATTTCTCAATGGAAGGAATAATTAATTCTAGTTTAAATCCCTTATTTAACCATAGCAAATACACCATACAACCTAAGGATTATTTCGGGACTGTCGGGGGATTTTTTGAAGCTTGGAGCCCAGGGAATTGGGAAAATAGAGTGGGTCACTCAGTTACCGCACAGATATTAATAACTATGTAGGGTAAATGTGTGGAGAAGTCAGTGTCCTACTGGAGGAATCATGGTTTATATGAAACTTTAGGATCCATGGAGCATGCCCATTCAAGTTTCATAGGGTTTGGAGATAATGGGTATCTCAAGGTTTTCACACGGTTAGGAAAACCATGTTCTTACCCATGTGAGGTCCTCCTTGGGAAGTGGAGTGGAACATGGTTGGCTTATGGTTTGGCCAACTATATAGACCAACCACGCGCCACTTTCTATTTGGGTGAATTTAAAATTTTTTCCTTAATGAACCTAAGAACTAAAACCCACCTTTCTCATCTTCTTTTTCAGTGGGTGAGCATCCCTCTTCTTCTCTTGAAGGATTCCTGTCCTCCTCTCATAGGATTTGAGATAACTTATTGATCAAAACTCAAAATCAACCACCGACATAAGCATTGGATAGTTATAGGTATGATCTTTAACCCTTTTCCTTATGTTCTAATTTTATATTACCATCTCTTAAGCTATTTAGGTACAATATCATTCTCCCCATTTTTAGGGTATTGATACGTTCTTCATTATTCTTATGGTATTCTTCAAATATTAATCCATTATTGGACTAGGAGTTTTTTATGACCTTAAGGTAGGTGGTATAATTGTTTTACTTTAAATTAATGTTGTTTTCATAGCCCCTCTATTGTTCTTCACACCATCCATTTCAACAAATTTCCTTAAAATGACTTATTCTTCTTTAAATTGATATACACACGATGTGTTTCTCATGAGAGACCTTGTTATATATTTAGAGGATGTTGAAATCAACCTTATACACCCCTTTGGGTGTGTTGAAGGAATTTTAATATTTAAAATCATATTTTAAATGAACCAAATTCCTTCTAAGAATTCATCTTGGGTTGTAAATGGGATTTCCCCTGGTAGGTAGTTGTCTAAGTGATTATAGCACCTTCTAAGTGCTTGGTTGAACCTTAACAATTGGATTTCCATTTCTTGATTAATTGAATGAATTTTATTTTTTGAGTGTCCTAGCTTTTTGATGTCTTTATTACTTAAATGAATTAAAAGGATTGAATAAAATTAATATTAACGGGTGGTAAGGTTACACCTATTGATACATGATTTTATATATTTGATCATATGAATTGTGACACCCATTTATAGATATATTGGTCATTCTGAGTATGTTACAAAGTTGTGATCCCACAGGATATTATTATTATTATGGAACACCATTGATATTGTATTTGAATGGTGGTTAGGGTACTTATTGAGTATGATATTTCATCTCCCTTGTATTGGGTGTTGAGCATGATGTCTCTCACCATTATAAATTACCTAGGTGATGGTCATGATGATCCACGTTCCTTTATATTGGGTGTTATTCATGATGATTCACCCCACCCATCTTGAGTGATGATCATTAAATCTCACACTCATTATGAGATTCAGGGAACATATCATTTTTATTGAGCCTATAGCTCGTTAGACTAGTTATGGACACTTTAGTTATGCCCCAGGTCTAGCTAGCGGCTAGTATCTAGGTATATTTCTACTTATATCCACACATAATTAGTTCATATATGAGGATATAGTAAATAATTATACTATATATATATATATATTAGTAATAAATATATTCTTACTGACCAAACTCTCATTTCGGATATCCCGAAGTAGGTAGAGCCATCCAGGTGTCCTGTAGTAACTTGAGTTGACTATTATTTATTTATTCTGAATTTTATATTTATTTGTACCTACATACTAAAAATTCTATGTAAAAAGCTTGAATTATTTCTAAAAAACATTGGTGGTAGCTTATTGGGATTTTATCTCACACCCTACATGGGCCGCCTTTGGTACCCGAGTAGATTACTTGTCTCCAAGTATGATAAGGGAAAGAACCCTGGTAAAAATATTTGATATGATTATATTATATTTTGAGCATGGGAGAAGATGATCAGGCATATGATTGAGATTCTATTGGATAAGTATTTTTTCTTTTTTTTTAGTTTTGTATAGCATGTTTTATAGATATGTCCCAGGTTTCCCTTTTTTTATACAACAACATGTAGGATCAAAATAATGATGTAGATGCTCAATATACAAGAGGGGGGGGGGGTGAATTGTACACTTTAAAAATTCCTTTGGAACCTTTAAAGTTAGTTACGATTAACTATGTTTTCCTTAAGCAAAGGAAAGGGCTAAGTTTAACAAAGTAAAACTAAGAAAATTCACAACACCTCTAACACCAAATGAAAACTTGGAAAGAGGAATGAAGTTATAAACTTCAAATCCTATGTACTTGAATATAACTGGAAAGAGATTCTGAAAGTAGGTTTCGTAAATATGGTTCCGGAAATTGAAACTTAACAAAAGATTACAACATGAGATTCTACCTTAAAGTGTATAGAATCTAAATGAAACAGAGTACAAGTAAGGAAGTATAAGAAAGTTACACTTTCCTTATAATACAAAATGCAGCGGAAACAAACGAGTAGTAAAACTACAAGTAACAAGATAAAAGTCTTTTAACCCAAAGAGAAGGGTATCCAACAACCTTGGATAAAAGTCCCTTGATTTATACTTTCAAGAAAGTCTGTCTTACCCACACCAGGGTAAGCCCTCGATACGAAGATCGGAGTCTCTATCTTGATATCCCCGCAAGCCCTCAACTTCAAGGTAGTTGGCAACCTCTGTCTTCCTTAGCAAGGAATCCCTCAACTTCAAGGTAGTCGGCACCTCTGTCTTCCTATCTCTGGAATTCCTCAAATGTAATCACCAACATTTGGAGTCGCACGAAGCAAAAACTGAATGAGCGGTTCAGTACGCACAAGGCATGAAAAGATTTCTCTCTCTAGAAATCACCTTAGTAGAGTGTGGTCTCTAGATTGATTAACTTCTCTGTTATTCTGAGATCTTTGAAATGAGCTCCTATTTATAGGAAAGTTCATCCTCCTTTCCAACAGTCATATTTTCCTTAAAAATCGGAGGGACCTGTACACGTGTAACTTAACCAACGGTTAGTTTATAACAGAATAGACGACATCGTTTTATAACAAAACAAGTGTAATCGTATGTACGACATCGTTTTAAGTCTAACTAAAAAGTTCGAAGTGAAGGTTTGGAGTGTAAAAAAAAATATCAAAGAGTATACAAATTATAAAAGTGTAAGAAAAATGAAAGTTTGGAGTCTAACCAAAAATAATTTTCAGAGTCTAAATAAATTCGGAGTGTATAAAGCAAAGATGATCAGATTATGTTTAATAGGTGAATTTGGAATGAGAATTCGTTATCAGAATTCGTAATGAGAATTCGTCATCAGAATTCGTAATGAAAATGTGTCATCAGAATTCGTAATGAGAATTCGTCATCAGAATTCGTAATGAGAATTCGTCATCAGAATTCGTAATGAGAATTCGTCATCAGAATTCGTAATGAGAATTCGTCATCAGAATTCGTAATGAGAATTCAATGTCGAACTTCATGAGAATTCATATCCAGAATTCGGAGTAGAACTTTATCAGAGTTCGTATCCAGAATTCGGAGTAGAACTTTATCAGAGTTCGTATCCAGAATTCAGATCCTAAAACAGAATGCTTCATATCAATGTTTCAAACTATTCCGAGAATATGGAAATGAATCCGAAACTTATACTTAAGAAATATATGAATGAAAATATGATAAGGATAATTTTTCTTACAAAAGAGATCTTCCTTATAAAAGAGACTTTTCCTTATAAAAGCAATTTTCCTTATAAAATCAATTTTCCTTAAAGAAAGGTGTTTATGATTTTCAAAACAAGAAGGAATGGAAAAGTCATAAGGAAAACCTTGTTACTCAAAAATCTCCCCCCTTTTGGAAAGCACAAACATCCTTACAAAAAAGAAAGTCTAAGAAGAAAGAAAATATTAAAGCTTATCTCCCTTTGCTTATGGATGTTGATGAATACGACTAACTCCCCCTTAGGCTTTGAAACTCTAAGGATCATATTCTAGATTTCCGGAATGACATTTCATTAAGAATAAGAAAGTATTCTTTAATGAAAAACTCCCCCTTAGATAAACTCTATTAGAGTTGGTTTTCTTTCTCACCCTTTGTTAAGATTCTTTTTCCCTTTATTAGGGTTCTTTTCCTTCTCCCCCTTTGGGATTTTCAAAAAGAATTCGAGGGAATGGAAAATATAACAAAGTACTTGAAAAAATAGCAACAACAAAAGAAACGAGCAAGGACAATTTTCATTAAGTTTAAAATCTCAACAACAAAGAAGTTTAGATACAACAAAAGTTCGAATCTGTCTATTTTGGATCTTTTTCCTTCGCCATGAGACCCTTAAGAATAGTCTTTATCTTCTTCAAGTCTTTATGATCTTCCTCGGTTTTCTTCTCTAACACAATAATTTTTTCATTTTGAGCTTCAATCTTTTCTTCCTGGGCTTGAAGCTTTTCTTCCTGAGCCTTCAAGATTTGTTCTTTCTTTAACAAATTTTCTTCAAACTCAATCCAATGATCCCTTTCATACTTCCAGTTTTGAGAAACAGAATTCAGCTTCCCATTCAGATCTATGACTTCTTGAATCTGGAAATTCTTTTCATCTGTCAACTTTTCTTCAAAGGATGAAGTAAGTTCATTTATCTTCCTGTCTTCTGTCTCAAATTCATCCTTCACATTATCTTGCTTCTACTACGATTTTAATTATGGTATCGTTTATACTATTCCTTTTTGTAATATCTTGCTTCTACTACGATAAGTTACTTCTCCAGTGTTATTGTGTATGATTTTATATGTTCCCACTATTCTATTATTATTTATTATATCTTATGTGTCACTCTGATATGAGAGTATAGTCTCCCCACTATTCCACCTTTACACCCTTGCTTCTAGTCAGCATACTCTGGCGTACCGGGAGGCGTACTTGAGGCCATGTGACCCACCAACTCGAGGCACATGTTAAGTGGATCATGGGCCGAGACATTATAAAGTGGTACCATAACATCTTTTTCCTTTTGATTAATATTTGGGTATTAGACATAAGAATATGAGGTTTTGGAATTTGGTAATGAGACTGTGTCTAGGCATAATTTACCCATGTACAGGGAAAATCCAAATTACTTAAGATGGGTTATTACTGTTATTGTTTACACTATTGTAGTTAATATGAATTCATTGTTGGGTGACACACATATATTGTGATTTTATTATTATTATTTCCATTTCAATGAGATTTATTTATCTAGGCATGATAAAATGAGGTAGTTTCATATCATGCATCATTATAGGCACAATATGAATAATATTCCATGCATTTGTTTATTACATGTTCATTTTTAGATGCATTTTCCTACAACATATAGTTTTTTCATAGATTATATATATATAAATATGCTTAAATTTATTGTAGGGTAATATAAATGGACTAATTAAAGTTCCTACCTTGATTTAAATACTTTTTTCCCACATAAATTAGTGAAAATCACATTAATTAGAATATTATTCCATATTGTGCATCTTGGAATTACTATTTTAGGACCATGATATATATATGTATAATATATACAATATTACGAACTCTGGTGTAATTTAACTCTCTAAATTAAAATGGTTACTACTAAATTAAATCATAATTTTAAGGTAAATGGTGTTTTCCTCTATACCTTTCACTTTACACTCCATATACTAAAACCCCCTGTATGTGATTAGAGACCTAGAACTAAAACTAGCCTTAGTAGTTGGTAGTGGGGTGTCTCTTACATTCTTATTATCTATTATGGTCTTACCTAATCATCTAGAATTAGATTTAGGAGAATGTGGAGAGGTGTGATTTTTTTTCATAAGAAGGCTCTGTGCCAAATTATAATTGATTATATGTAAATCTTTTAAACGATTAAATTCCATTATGAGGTTTTAATTTTTCATTTTAGAATCATTCCACCATGAAAACCTAGAGTTTTATACCCTGAAGGTAGTGACGACCATTCACAAGAGGTGGAGGTAACTAAGCCACAAGTGATCTATCATGTAGAGGTGCCTATGTCACCTCTTAGTATTCCTGATATGGGCACTAATTCCTAGTTTCAAGAGAGTTCATTTTTTATAATGAAAAATATGAAAGGTGTTGTTTGACCAACCCCAAATATAGAAGATTTGACGCTAGAGTTCCACCAGTAGCATCCTACCACCTTTTCGCGGGATAGAGGAACTCATGCTACTAAGTCTTGGATCAAAGCTATTATTTCTATATTTGAGCATCTGGATATGCCTCCCAAGAGAAGGGTCAAATTTTATACTTATATGATACATAATTTCTCAGGAAATAGTGTGATGTCATTACCCAGGAATATTGACATTGAGATATGATCTGGGTAGACTTCCATACTATCTTTTACGACTACTTCTTTCCAAAAATATGGTTGGATGATATGGAAAGAGAGTTTATGAACCTAATGTAGGGAGCTATATCTATCATGGAATATTTTTTTTTATTTACTGAGCTGTAGTATTTCATACCAAATATAGTAGGTGGAAATCTTATGACTCTTAGGAGATTTGAGGATGGGCTTGTGTACGCCATCCAAACACATGTCAATATTTTTAAGATGAATACTATTTTTGAGATAGTCAACCAGGACCTCATTATTAAGGTGAATTTTAGGGAAGTTGACGATGTGAGTCAGGATGTTTGAACACCTAGGTCTACCAGTGTTTCTTTTAGTGGAAGAAGCGACGTTTTGAGGTTTCTCAAGGGGGTAGCAATAATCAGACTCCTCGTACTGACAGTTTCATTAGATGTCACTTGTGAGGGAAGTTGGGAGATGTGAAACCTTAGTGCTTATAGGATCCACTGGATTGTAAAGGCTGTGGCATGATGGTGCATATCCAGCACTTCTGTAGGAAGTTTCCATCAGTTCCTATAGAGCCTAGATCTACACTTAATCCATGTTATGGAATGTGGACATTAGAGTATCATTAGTTAGGAAACTAGAATACCATCAGCCGCTTAGGCCAAGGTGGTGGTCAAGGAAGAGGTAACCAAACGCAGGATTATCAGTTCCAGTAGAGTAGGTTTACTTAGGGAAGTCAGGATATGAATCAAAGGCACAATATATGCCTGTTACATGTAGTGCATCCTATACCAAAGAAGAAGAGATCCAGTACTTCTACTGTATGAGGCACTATTCTAGTAGCCTCTACTTTAGTGCCTACTTTTTTTAACACAGGAACATCATACTCTCTTATATATTATACAATAATGGAGATTTGGGGCCTCAAGATCAAAAACTTCTTTGGTGTGATGATGCTAGATACCCTATTGAGTATCCAATTAGAGAGAATTTGACATTATTTTTTCCCCTTGAGATAGGAGGAAATATCTTCATACAGAATCTGTTTATCATTGAATAGAAGAGTTTTGATGTAATTATCATTATGTATTAATTAGTTTTCTATCAAGACCACGTTGAATTTTATCATCATAGGGTGACATTTACCACACCAAAGGGTAGTATACATGTGCATAATGGAGAATGGGATATCCAAGCTACGTGATCAAGACCTGAGCATTAGGGGTTGGGTAGTGTGATGACCCATATTGTTTGTCCTTTCTTGGATGATCAGGGGTTATGACCCACTATTTTCCCTTATGTAGTTGATCATTCGAGGGACATCTTCCTTGACTACTTTTCTGGGTTACCTGTAGTGCAAGAGTTTGAGTTCATTGTTTAGCTAGTGTCATGAGCATCACTAGTGTCCACTCCTCCTTATAGAGTGGAACCTATGGACCTTATGAAGCTCAAGAAGTAGTTGGAGGATATTAAGGCTAAAGGATTTATATTCCCCAACAATTCTCATTGGGGTTCACCGGTCCCTTTTTCAAGAAGGCATATAGTTCCCTTAGACTTTTCATTCATTAACATCGGTTAAAATAGATTAGAATTAAGAATTGGTGTCCATTACCTTGAATAAAAGACATTTTTTATCAGTCTCTAGAAGTGAGGGTGTTTTAAGAGATCAACTTGAGTTCAGGATATCATTATGTAAATTTTAGATCTTCAGACATATCTCACATAGCTTTCCAGAGAAGGTATGTTCTCTATGGGTACTTGGTTATGCCGTTCGACCTCACAAACACTCCGACCATCTTTATAGATCTATTGAATCAGATTTTACACACATATCTGGATTAATTTGTGGTATTATTTATTGATGAAATCTTAGTGTTTTTAAAATCTCAACATGAACATGTAAATAATCTTGCGATCATGCTGAGTATATTAAGAGAGAATCATCTTTATGATAAGATAAAAATTCCACCTTCGGATTGATAAAGTTCACTTCCTAGGTCATATTATCTCAGAGTCATAAGTTTCACTAGACCCAAATAAAGTGAGAGTTTTAGTTTCATCGGATCTTCCAAAGAACATCTTTGATATAGAGAGTTTCTTAGGTAAATCTATATATTATAGAAGCTTCATCCATAATTTATCATGCCAAGTAGCAATGATTAAGGGATTGACTAAGAAGGGTGTGAAATTCATATGATCAGAAACCCATGAAGAATCATTTCAGCTATTGAATGGAAAATTGACATTAATTTAAACCTTGATTCTTCTATATTTGGTAAAAATCGGTACTATTTACTCTAAAGAATCAGGTATCTAGCTGAGAATAGTTCTAATGTAGGATGAGTGGCTCTTCCCATACAATTCTCATCAGTTGAGGTCTTACAAGCGGAATTACCCAAAACATGACCTCGATCTAGCTATAATAGTTCTTGATCTTTGTTTTTGGAGAAATTATCTACTTGTAGAGGTTTTTAATGATAAAAAAGTAGAAAGTACACCTTTATATAACATGATCTAAATCTTAGGCAGCATAGATGGGTTGAGTATCTGCAATACTTTGATTTTGAACTTGCTTATATGCTCGAGAATAGTAATTTTGTAGCTGATTCTATGAGCTGGAAGACTCATATATTGGAAGTTCAGGAGGCCAGTGGTGAGTGGAAGCTCATGACCTTTTTTTCATAGATGTATGTTAAGGTTCAAGAGGATCATGGGTGGACTATCCTATCCAATTTAGTAGTGACCTATAACCTTATATAATGGGTGATAATAAGGAAAATTTTAGACACTGTGGGCTTAGTTATGATAGAGAGAATCTCATATGATTATTCGTCATTTGGTTGAACCATGGACGAGGATGAGACCTTGCTTTTTCATGGGAATGTATGGGTCTTAGTAGAAATAGAAGATGATATGATGCAGTAATTTCATTCCTCATATTGGGAAGTACATCCCAAGGCCACCAAGATGTATTGAGACTTGAATCACCAGTATTGGATGCCTACTAAAAAATGCAATATAACCATTTTTATCACTTGATGTTCCACCTGTTAGAAGGTTAAAGAATAACATCAGTGATTGACAAGACTTTTACAACCATTTTCCATTCTTGAGTGGAAATGGGGTGATGTTTCTATGGATTTTGTGACTGTTTTACCCATATCACATCATAGAGATGATACATTTTGGGTTGTATCAAATCATTTGATGAAATACACACACTTATTACCTATGAAATAGACCTTATTGGTAAGTGGGATAAGGAGGATATATGTTAGTGAGGATTTATGTCTTCATAGAGCTTCATATACTATCATATCTAAAAGTGACCATCAATTCATGTATCTATTCTGGAAAGGGTTGTAGAATGACTTGGGTATATATGTGATTTTTAGCATGGACTATCACCCTCTAACTAATAGAGATAAAAAGCATATGATTCAGGTGTTAAAGGACATATTCTATGCATGTTTCCTTGACTTTAGGGGTTCTTGGGAGAAATACATAACCCTTATTGAGTTTTATTATAATAATAGATTTTAGGATACTATTTAGATGGATCCTTAAGAGGGATTATACGGTAGGAATTTCCGTTCACCTATGTGCTGGCTAGAGGCATGGGAGGAAGATTTTCTTAGACCATCTCTCATGTAGAAGACTACAGAGCAGGTCAAGTTGATCCAAAACTACATGATGACATCTTCATTTAGAAAATAGTCATATTCTAATATATATTGATGACCTCATTAGTTCGAGGTTAGGGATCATATTTTCTTTTGAGTTTCTCACAGGTTGGGCCATTGATGTATTTAGAGGCAAGGTAAGCTTTCACCTCAATTCATTAGACCCTTTGAGGTCTTCAAATGAATCAGACTAGTGGATTATCAGATAGAATATACATAGAGATACGAGTATATGAATGACATCTTTTACATATCTCAACTTCATAAATATTATCCAAAACCATCACAAATCTTCCTACATGACGATGGTGAGTTAGAGATGGATGTTTCCTTCAAGGGGTATTTAGTGCACATTGTGGATCGAAGCATGGAGACCCTCCAAGGAAGGCCAGTTCCATTGGTATGAGTGCTATAGAATAATGGATGAGTACAGGATGAGACATGATAATGGGAAGCTAATATATAATCCTAGTGGTCTGATCTTTTCTCATATGATACCACTTTACCCTCATAAGGACAACTCACAGACGAGTTTCTTTAATAAAGGGAGGTTGTAACGACCCAAGTTTTCTAAAAAAAAAAAAGAATCCTTTTTTGGTTTAAATATTCTATTTAACCTTGGTAAATGTTCCTTAAGTCTTAATTAAGATTCAAGGAGCATATGGGACTTGTTTGGAGCCTTCTCCCCTAAGAACTGGAAAAAAAAAGTGGGATGAATGGTTAGTACTAACCTCGCAGGGTAACCATGTGGAGACCTTAGTGGCCTATAGGAGGCCACATAGTTTTCCCGAAACCATGTGATCCCAAGTGAACACCTGTTCATGTTTCAGAGGGTTTATAGATAGTCGGACTCACATGAATTATGCACAGTTAGGAAAAACATACATCTATCCCTTGTGGGGTCCTCCTTGGGTAGTAGATTGGTGCATGGTTGGTGCACAGTTTGGCTAACCGTGCGGCCAAAATGTTCTCCCATGAATGTTTGGGTGAATTTTAAAAAAATCCCTTAAGGAACCTAAAAAATAAAACCCAACTTTCTCCACTTCTTTTCTGGTGGGTGGGAAACCCTCTTCTTCTCCTAAAGGATTCTTTTCCTCCTCTCATAGGTTTTGAGACAACTTCTTTATCCAGACTTCAAATCAACCACCGAAAGAATAATTGGATATCTATAGGTATACTCTCTAATCCTATTCCAAATTTTCTATTTTTATATTCCCATTTTGTATGCTATTTAGGTGAAATATCATTCACCCTATTTTTTGAGAATTGATATGGTCTTCATTTTTCTTCTGATCTCCTTCAAATATGAATCCAGTATTGGATGAGTAGTCATCTAAAACCTTAAGGTAGGTGGTCTAGTTATTTTCATTCAAATTCATATTGTATTCATAGCTTCTCTATTGTACTGCATACTGACCATTGTTGTGCATTTTGTTAAATTGATTTCTTCTACTTCAAATTGATATACTCATGATGTGTTGCTCCTGAGAGACCTTGTAAGGTATTTATAAGATGTAAACCTCAACCTTATCCACCCATTTAGGCGTGCCAAATGAATTTTTGTCTTTAAAATAATTTTTAAATGGTCGAAATTCATTATAATCATTCAACTTTGGTTATAAATGGAATTTACCCTAGTAGGCAGTTGTCCAATTGTTTATAACACCTTCTAAGTGCTTGGTTGAACCGTGACAATTGAATTTCCATTCCTTGATTACTTTAATTACTTATATATATTGAGTGTCCTAGATTCATGATGTATTTAATACTTAAATTAATTAAATGGATTGATTAAAATGAACACCAATGGGTGGAAAGGCCACACTGATTGATGCATGAATTTATATATTTGATCATATAAATTATGAAATATATATA
The DNA here is from genome assembly GCA_963277665.1 of Viscum album. Lineage (NCBI taxonomy): Eukaryota > Viridiplantae > Streptophyta > Magnoliopsida > Santalales > Viscaceae > Viscum > Viscum album. Next base: position 6,999 of record CAUJRU010001559.1, on the reverse strand, counting down.
TATATATATATATATATATATATATTTGGAATGTTCAATATGTCACAAAGTAGTGATCCCACATGATATTATTATTATGGTACATCGTTGATAATATATGTGAGCGATGGTTAAGGGACTTGTTGAGCATGAAGTTTCACTCTCCCTTACACAGGGTGTTGAGCATGACGTCTCTCACCATTATACATTTACATGGGTGGTGGGAATGATGATCTATGTTTCTCTATTTTAGGTGTTGGGAATGATAAATCACCCCATCTATATTGATTGATGAGAATGTTTTCTCACACTAATTATTAGATTTAGGGAATATACCCTTTTTTGAGTGTTTATCTCATTAGACTGGTTATGGAGGCTGAGTTAGGCCCCAGGTCTAGACATCACCTAGTATCCAGGTATATTCCTACTTACATTTTCACATAATTAGTGAATATAGGTGGATACAATATATAACTATACTATATATATGGTTACTGATCAAACTCTCATTTTGGCTATGCCAAAGCAGGTAGGGCTAACCTGGTGTCCTGTAGTAACCTGAGATGGCTGTTATTTATTTATTCAGTATTGTTTATATTTATTTATACATTCACACTAATATTTATATGTAAACATGATAGATTATTTCTAAACATCGTTGGTGGTGGCTTACTGGGATTGTATCTCACACCCTACTCGGGTCGACTTTGGTACCCAAGTAGATTTCTTGTCCGCATGCATAGATAAGGGAAAGCACCCTGCTATAAATATTTGATATGATTGTCTTATAGTTGGAGCATGGGATCAGAGGACTGAATATATGATCAAGATTTTACTTCTTTTTGTAGTTTTATATATCATGTTGTATATGTTTAACCCATGTTTCCCTTTTCTTGTTCAAAAACATACCATGGAAATATCATGTATATGAAACTTTATTTTTGGATTTTTATTATTATTACAATTTTTGTTTAATTATTCTTACACTAATTATTATTTTGGTATTGTTTCTATTGTGCCTTTCTATTATATCATGCTTTTGGTATGGAAGGTTAATATTCCAGTGTTATAGAGTATGTGTATAAATTCTTCCTTTATTATCTAATTATTTATTATATCCGATGTTCTCTTATGATATAATGGTATAGTCTCACCATTGTACCACTTTTACACCCTTGATGCTAGTCGACAACCTCTGGTGTATGAATAAACGTTCTTCAGTCTATGTGACCCACCAGATCTGGGCACAGGTTAAGTGGATCCCAGGTTGGGACATTTAAATTGGAGAGAGATATAGGTCCTACCTATCACATAATTAAAACCATACATATGTGTGATACAAGATCATAAAATATTCATTATATCATAATCCATGAAATGAAATGGGTTTCATAAACATTTCATTATATCGTAACCTGTGGAAAAGAGAAAGGTTTCATTATCATTTCATCATTTCATCATAGAATAACCCATGAAAAAATAAGTAGTCTTTATAAGAATTTTATCATGGTATAACCCATGGAAGATAAATAGTTTTCATAAATAATCCATCATTATAAAAATAACCCATTTAGATAAAGAATATTAATGGTACCATTAGATCACATCCCCAGTAAATCATAATTAACATCATAGGATTTCATATTATATAGAGAATAATTTTTAAATACAAGTCAGTTGTAATGTTTCTTGTGGAATATTAATTTTAATTAAAAATTACTTTTTAAAAATAAAAATATTTTAAAAATAAATTTCTATGAAAATAAACGTGAAAAAATATAAATAAATAAAAAAAAACTATTTTGAAAATTTCTTGAGGAAAATTACATTTACACATTGACAAGTTTTTTTGAAAAATAAAAAAATTTCAAAATAATTTTCATTGAAAATAACCATGAAAAAAAATAAAGCAATCTTTGAAAAAAACATTTAAAACATTTCTTGAGGAAAATAATATTTTCACTTTGAAAAAAAAATTAAAACATATAATATTTTGAATATAATTTTATTTTAAAATAACCTTGAAAAAATTTAATAGAATATTCAAATAAAATAATTTTTATGGTAATGGGAAATTCCATTCATGATGTACACATTAAAACAAAGATTCATTTCAAAATTTTGGTAAAAGTCAAATGGACATTGTTTGGAAAATGACATGACGATTCCTTTCAAATTTTTGAAAAACCATAATATGTTTAAAAATTAAATTAATAAATCATTTTAAAAATGTTAAAAACGTTTTTAAAAACTTTTTTTATAAAAACATGGTTTTGGAAGAAAAATGGTTTTTGACTGAAAAGATGATTTTTTTAAAAACATTATTTTTGAACTCCTGAGTACATGAAGAGAGGAAAACAAAAGGGAAAAAATGTATTCTCATGATATAAAAATAGGATAATAAAATTCATGATTTTATTGATATATGGATCATAAGATTCTATCATTGAAAACATAATCATAAACAATCCCGATAAATGATGAGTTTGTAACATAAAAACCTTACCAATTTGCTAAAGGTTCCGAGCGCAACAAAAGCGTGGTTAGGCCGACACCCAAATTTGATTTTTACCATGATCATTGATTAATCTAGGATCAATACAATGATGAACGCTAGTCTCCACGGAATAGAATCAAAGATTTATATAAATATGGAAGAGGCATGAAACCTTTAGAGAGGATCTTGCACATCATGTTTATAATTAATTTATTTAATTTCATAAAGAAAATAATACCTAGATCTTTGGTATTTTCTTCATTGATGATGTTGATCGTCTTAAGTGACCCTTCTAAATCATCTTGTTGCACTTGCAAGGAAACAAACTATAATCCCTCTAGTAGTGATCCACATGTGCTCTGATGACCTTTGATTGACATCGCTCATTCTCCAGGTGCTAGCGCGACAAAGCGAGTGTCTTGTGTCGGTCATTCTTGATTGCTTGTTATTTGGCCTGGGATAATGTCTCACATTCTTGAGAGGGGTAGTAAGAGGATTTGAGAGAGAAATTGGTTTTCTCAATAATTCTCAATTCACTGAGTGTCTGGTTCGGTACATGGAATAATAGATGCATGTGTCTATTTATTAACTTGGGGCTTCAGTTAAAATGTTTAATTGCGTAACAACAATTAAATACATTCATAACTTTAGAGAAAACCCATGCTATTAATAATAATACCGCATCATTATTTATGGTGCGCTAACTTGCGCAAAATGGAATTATTAATAAAATTCCGCATCACAAAATAATAGGAGTGTCATTTTAATTTGTGCCAACTAGTTAAATAATTATTGATCATCTTGCAAATAATTATTTTAATACCAGACCATACTTGGTTCTATCAAACTCCACTTCCATTTATTGAACAACTGAATAAATAAATAAATAATTTATTATCTTAAACAAAAATTTTATTTTCAAAATAGTAAACAAATATTTATTAAATGTTCAATGAAATAAATAAATATATTTTACCCACAATCCAATGAATACATATTTATTTAATTTATGCAATCATTTTAACATGAATAAAATTATTCTATTTTCTTGAGAATAATATTTATTAATTAAATTCAAATATAATTTAACCAAGACCACCAAAAACACTTAAAGTGTGATACTCTATGATTAATTCTCATTAGCATTAAGTGGTCTTGGATAAAGTCCAAGAGTACTATCTAGCAATGGGTCAAGGAACCAAAGAGAAAGAACTTAAAGTTGCAATAATGACATCCACATATGAATGCTCACTGTGTAATATAATCCCTTTGTCGCAATATCTCATCCATAAGGTTTCATGATAGTGTCATCAACTTTTATGCTTCATACTTCATTCTTTGACTACTTGAAATAAAATCATGGTTACTCCATGGCTATGGAATTTCACGTGACAGTTCTATTTCAATAAAATGGCTGAGATATCAACTTCTATAAATGGGAGAGACAAATCCTTCCTCGACTTATCCATTAATAACATGACACTCATGATGCACCCAACATACCCCAATTCCCACCAACTGTCTGTGTGATAGTTTTATTCAGTAAACAAAGTGTGCGAGTAATGACACATATAATGATACTCTTAAAGTCTAAGGATCAATACACACACTCATAGATAGAAATATCCGATGAAACCAAAACATGTGAAATTCTTACTGACAGGTCTGTTCTCATAATCTACTATCTTGGAGATTACCAAGTGTGAACTTCATGAGAGGAAGTCTCATCTACTTATGATTAGTCACACCTGAAGGTCTGCAAGATATTTTTCCCATCATAGTATTTTATCCAACTGTAGAACTATATTTAAGAATAATGTTATAACATTTCAAGGTTCTCATCATAGTGGGGAACTACCATGACCTTTTTCAATGCAATAAATACTCTAGGACATTATTTCATCATAGTTAAGAAGAAAAATGAACAATATGTAATAAGATGTTTAATATTTAAATACATTAAATATCCATGTAATCATAGTACAAGAAGTTGGTTCTAGGGCACTAACTCTTACAAACTCCCACTTGGACTAGAGCCAACTGCCTATGAATTTCAGTCTGCTAGACCTCACATGGTGATCATGTTTCTGCCAAGTCAAGAATTTAGTCAAGGGGTCCTCCATGTTGTATTTTTTAGAAATACTGCTCACTGTAACTTCACCTCTATGAGAGAAATCCATCAGGAGATGATAATTCTGATGTATGTGCTTCTTCCACTGATGTGACCTAGGATCTTTTTCGAGAGCCACCACTGTAGTATTGTAATAGTATAGTGTAATGAGATCTTTATTTCTAGGTATCACATACAACTCCTGGACAAAGCTTCGCATCCAAACTTCTTCTTTAGATTCCTCAGATGCTATGATATACTCAGACTCTACTGTAGAATCTGCGACAACACTCTAATTTGAGCTCTTCCAGCTTACTACACCCCATTCAAAGTAAATATGTATCTCGTTTGCAACTTCATGCCATCTTGATCAGTCTGAAAACTAGAATCTGCATATCCTCTAATGACTAGTTCTTCATCTCCTCCATAAACCAGGAACATATTCTTAGTACACCTCAGATACTTTAGGATAGTCTTGACCACCATCCAATAGCCATCACCTGGGTCAGCTTGATATCTTCCTACTACACTCAATGCATAGGCGACATCCAGCCTAGTACATAGCATGAAATACATGACTGACCCAATCACTGATGTGTATGGAGTCCTTTCCATTATCTTTCTTTCCACAAGTGTCTGAGGACACATTTTCTTGGAAAGATGAATTCCATGTGATGCTGGTAATAATCACCTCTTGGATTGTTCCATACTAAATATCTTCAGTATCTTATCAATTTATAAACTTTTACTTAGGCCCAACAACATTTGGATCTATCATGATGGATCTTGATCCCAATAATATATACTACCACTTCCAAGTCCTTCATGGAGAAGTATTGATTCAACCATGCCTTAGAAGACTATAAGACTAGTATATCATTTCCAATATGTAATATGTCATCAGCATATACTATTAAAAAAACTACTGAACTCCCACTAAACTGTTTGTAGACATAAGGCTCACATTTTGTTCTTGATAAAACCAAATTTCGTTATGGATTCATCACAATTAATGTTCCATGACTCGAATGCTTGCTTTAATCCATAAATGGATTTCTTCAAATTGCATACCTTATTGGTATCCTTTGGAGTCATTTGTGTCATGTAGACATCTTCTTGAATGTTCCCATTAAGGAAGTCTATTTTGACATTCATTTTCCAAATCTCATAGTCATGGTAAGCGACAATGGACAATATAATTCTTATAGATTTCAGCATTGCAACTGGTGAAAGGGTTTCATCATAGTCAATGCCTTGACACTGTTTGAACCATTTTTCAACCAGTCATACCTTATAGGTACTGACTTGTCCTTCCATGTCTAGTTTCTTCTTGAATACCCATTTTAAACCAACATGATTTACATCAACTATAGGATCTACCAAAATCCAGACTTGGTTTTGGTACATGGAATCCATTTCAGAATTCATGGATTCTTAACACTTGGAAACATCTGTTCCACTTACTACTTCCTTGTAGGTTAAAGGATCATTATTATCAACTAATAATGTGTCACCATCCTTGGTAACTAAAAAACCATATCGTTCCAGTTTTCTAACCTCTCTTGTACTCCTATGTAGTTCTTGTGTCTCTGGAACAATTCTTTCTTCCACAGGGCTTTGTGGAATCTGTTTTTGTACCAACTCTTTTGTAACGTGAGCCTTAACTTAATTTAAGTCTATCTCACTCCCACTATCTCTTTTATAGATGTGCTCCCTCTCAATGAATATGGAATGTTTTTCCACTACAACCTTTTTATCTGAGGGGTTGTATAGGTAATATCCCCTTGTTTCCTTGGGGTATCCTATAAATGTACACTTTGTGCCTCAATGTCTTATTTTGTTACCTGAAGAGGCCTTAACAAACACATCGCTTCCCCACACATGTAAATTAGATAATATGACTTTATTTCCATTCCAAAACTCATATGGAATAATATTTATATATTTAGTTGGTACTTGGTTTAGTATGTGAACTGATGTTTGTAACGCATATCCACAAAGGGATAATGGAAGACTCTCATTACTCGTCATTGATCTCACCATGTCCATTAGGGTGCGGTTCCTCCTTTTTCTGACACCATTCCACTAGGTCGTGTATGGAGGAGTGAGTTGGGATATGATCCCAAACTCTCGTAAGTAATAAATGATGTACTGATTAAGATAATCTAAACCTTAGTTTGAGTGGAGTTTCTTAATATTCTTACCAATATGGTTCTCAACTTCATTCTTGTATTCTTTGAAATTATCAAAAGAATCCAACTTATACCTCATTAAGTAGATATATACATATCTACTAAAATCATCAGTAAAAATTATGATGTACGATTACCCTCCCCTTGATTCAACTGGAAATGGTCCACACGCATTGGTATGAACCAATTCAAGAAGTTCTTTAGCCCTTTCACCTTTCCCA